>CM057003.1:107793409-108017068 GCA_029891345.1 Dryococelus australis
GAAACACGAGGTTATTTCTTGAGAACGATTACAAAGGTGACGATATCAACAGTAATCAAGAACTGACTTCGGACAATGCACTAGGCAATGCTCTGTCGTTCCAAAAAGGGGCCACGATGGCTGAGCGGTTAGCCTGCTCGCCTCCCCGGCCGCGTCACTCCGGACCGTCAAACCGCCGAGCAGCCCGCACAATTGGCGCGCGTACGCCAGTCCTCCCTCTGTGAGCGAACACTACAACAGTTCATTGGCTCGTCGCGGACGCGTGACGTCTCCCGCGCGCACACGTGCTCGACTGAGCCTCGCTTCCGCCGCCAAACCACGCCGCGCAGCCGCCAGCCGCGATAAGGCGGGCGGCTCGCTGTTCACAAGCCTGCAAACACAGACAGACCTGGGGATTTACCAATACCATGAAAGTATCGATACTTGGATCGAAAGAGGAATCAAAAAAATGGTATCGATACTCATTTCGATACCGGATCACAAGAAAAGTATCGATACCGGTATCATATCAGTACCAATAAATGTTAAAAAAAATTAGTTAATCCTCTATTTTTCATAAAATATTTTTATACTTATAAATACTTAATTATATATTTAATAATCCAATACTTATATCATCTCATTTCGAGGTCTCTACAGAATTTGTATTTTTTTTCTATCTGTTTGCTTTGAAAAAAATACATGGTGCAGCACTTATTAGTATCAGTTATATTTGGACGACGTTCTAATTAGAGGACAGTTAGAATATTGATGTGTACTGCGTTTCGAATTATTAGTTAATGGAAAAAAGCATATCTTAATATTTTTGGAGCACTTTGATTGAAAGGGTTCAAAATTATAAACTGGAAGTTATTCCAAAAAAAAAATTATGATACTGGTAAAGTGTCGAAATAAAAGTATCCTGGAGTCATGTATTTTTTTTTGCAATAAGATCCACTTCGAAAAATAATACTAGCCCCTCAAACTCTATCAAATTGTTACAGTTTAACTGTCTTAATTAAGTTTTGATTAGTAACTACTGGGAAGATAAAATTGTTTTTTTTTTTCTTGCAGGAGTTTGTGGAAATTATTCTAACAACAGTAGTCAAACAATACCGACTTTGGGAAATGTAGAAGATAATGAGCTATGCCTTGCCGATACGTAAAACATTGTATGAAATGTGTATTGCAGGTTGTGTTGCAAATTCTATAAATCCAAGATGACGTGGACTAATCTCCTTGTTCGGAGTGATTAGTCGGACCTGATCAGTTCGAACTGCCGTAAGCGTGCCAGAACTGTAGAGTAATCAGACGGAACGTCCGGAGTGATGCTGGAATCACAATAGCGCGACAAATGCGTCGCGAAGGCGTGACGCGACAACAATTCGCGTTAATGTGAACACTAGGTTTTACCGCCTCGCGATCAACGTTCATTTTTTTATAAATAGTTTTTTTTGCTACTGCACACTAACTTCTTTACGATGGCCATTAAAGTTTCCACCATTTTGTTATTTTGCAATCCTTTAAAAAATTCTTTCCATGTCCGCTGGTACTTTGAGCGTAAAAATATGGCTTTAATTGTGCCTCGGCATTAAAATGCGCTGCTTTGCTTATTAATACGGTAAATGATAGCTCACGTAAAACTTTAGTGTCAAAAATATGGCGGGTTAGATAGATTTACAGACTTGTCGCACCCGCGACGCGAATAAATTAGAAACATTTTCTATTCGGAAATCTCGTCGCGTGGGGGTCACAGAAGTCTCGATCCTGATTGACAGGAAAATTATTTTATTGGCGTCGCCTCTGTCGCGCTATTGTTATTTCAGAATGATGGTTCCATGGCTTCTATACAGAGAGACGCAAGCAACTTGTGGGAAAAGGGGGGGGGGGGGGGGTGTCGTGGCAGGTTATAATTGTTGTTGTTCACACCGATATGTATTGATATATTGAATTCAGTAGTGAATTGTTATAATATAGTCCTGGTACTTATATACCTACAACTTCGCTTCGTGCTTATAGACTTTCTTCTGTCTTTTATACAATACGTAATTTATGTTTCGATCGCACCAAAATTAAATTTATAAGAGAAGCAAAAATGTAAGAGGAGCGCCTAAATGCGTTCCCCTACTAAGTTGGAGACGTCGTTTAGCTCCTAAATCAAACCAGACTGTGGAGAGAGAGAGAGAGAGAGAGAGAGAGAGAGAGAGAGAGAGAGAGAGAGAGAGAGAGAGAGAGAGAGAGCCCTCAAGCTGGAGTGACGTGTGTGTGTGTGAGCCATCAGTCTGCCGTTAAGAGTCTTGAAGCAGACGTCATTGCGAAATTTTCTTGTTTTTGTTTTATCTACTTCTTCCATTGAATGCACAAGCTGCCTTTCATTGCAGAAGTCCAGTTTGTTTCAGAGTTCGTGTTTTTATGTCCAAAAGCATCCTGGTCGAGACATTCTGTAGCTTGTTGAATCACGATAGCGAGAATGTTTATGGGATGTCGAACATGAAGCTTATCGGAGTAATTTCAAAGAAAATAAAGCGCATTCTGTTATAGTTAAGTGTGAGAGAGTTTATTTTCTTCTAGTTATACCATCACAAACATTGATGGTGTGAAGAGTGTTTTTCGAAAAACACACAAAAAGATGCTCCATTCTTAAAAAAAAAGAGGAGGAAATGATTAAATTTTGCGCCAGATTTATGGTATGACGAGAATCTGCGAGTCTCGATTGCTTTTGATGCTTCTTCAAATCCAGAACGTCATAGGTTAAAATATTATGTTTTTTTTTTCTTCATATTTTTTCCTTTAAGTCGATTGATAAAATTGTAGTTTTTGGTTTTCTTGAGATTATTTTTAATATTTTTGCTTAGAAACTGAGTTTAAACCTTCTAAAATGCATGTCAGAAGTGAGGTTTGGAAAATTTGGAGGTTCTGTACGCAATCTGTCTAATTTATTATCGGCTACCATTCAAACTCTGAAAAGTGGGTTACTATAAAAACTGCTTCCGAATTGTTGTGAAAAATCCGTTTTAGTAATAGACAATGCACGTACCAATTCATGCATTTTATTAGAAAGCCATCTTGTAAGTATTCTTAGAAGCACGAAACAAGACTGGGAAGAATATTGTAACCACAATATTACTGACGAAAAGACTGCGCATTCTTCAGGGAAAAAGGGGCATCATCAACTGATATAGGCTCTTCACGGTAAAATGAGCACTTTTGAAAGTCCTGCTTAAAATCTATTTATATGATGTGTAGTCTTCCGCATTATGTAAAATCAACACTGTCATGGGCCTCATCGCTTTATTCATGCGTCGGTCAAGTGAAACTGTAAAATTATAATAAAAGTAAATATTTTACAAATCTACTCATTTTTACACTCCCATGCATAAAAAAAAAAACAGAAAGCGAAAGAAATAATTTATCACAAATGGTTACCTAGCGCTTTTTATTCGACGTTAAGAGATTGAATTACTTTCCTTCCACCGTTACCAACCTTACTAGGCGAATGTCACTCAGTGCAACCGAAAAAATAATATACAGGTAGAAGCAGTGACTATTTTCTTAGGGTTGATTTCAAAAGTGCTAACTTCATCGTGAACAGCCTTTAACCCGATATCAGTGACAGCGATAATGGCAGTGAAAACATTCTCTCAGCAGCTGACAGCGCAGTCTCTGCAGACGAGGAGTCTGGGTCCGCGGAACATTGAAATAAGGAGCTATTGAATATCTTAAAAGGATAAATCGATGCTGCAGCGTTGCTAGTCAAACAGCATTGCAGGTTCCACAGAATAAACTTCTGCCAATGAAAGTACTTTTTTTTTTTTTTTTTTTTTAAGAGGGGCCCTGGTTCAGTTTCTGCAGCGTGGATTTAACATGTTGAAAGTTGTTACGCCCCTTTAGGGCGTAGCAGGCCTAAAGGAAGGCAAGAACTCACACCGTAAAAAAAAAAATCAAGCATGGACACAAATTCCAAAAATCAATTCAAATATATTGAAGCTCTTCTATACATTATCACCAAGAACAACTACTTTGTAATGTGATTTGCATCTGTAAATTTCTATTGCTTGCTACCAATCGGAGAACTAGGGGAAGGAAAGAACACACATGCACTGGAACAAACAGAAAAACAACCACCATTAATATATCCTGAGAAATCACCCAACCTGAATACACTCATGAAGTTCCATTAAAAAAGGTAAAATGACTCCCTGAGTAAAGTAACCACCATTACAACTTTAAAAGTAAAGTACGCCTGATGATTCACTAAAAAGTAAAACATGGAATACTAATCTCAAGAATATCATTGGGGAAGAGCAAAAACCCTCATTACACTTAACCACGAGCATAAAGGCATGCCATAAAATAGCCACTAAACTCCTTGGCATAAAACATTTTTTTGGCATATCGTAATCAAGAGTCCAGCGGACCATTCCTACAGCACGCCAAGGAAGAATTCACCTCTTACAAACATTCTCATAAAATATAATATTGAAAAATCAGTCAAAACTGTGAGGAAACACTTCCCTACAAAAATCCATACACCCAAAAATCGCTAAAAAGCACTACTAAAATGAAAACTCTAACCCCCCCCCCCCAGTGTAACAACTACGTTCATTGCAATACTTAACTTGAGTAGAACTCGTATTACGCGAAAACGCGTATAGCATGCTGAAGCCCCGAAGTACGAAATGGTGTAGACACGATCTATTGTCGGCCAGCCCCCGCAACTCGATGAGGAACATTGCCCACTTGCTTGGGCTGGGGACGAACATTTATACGCGAAAACGCGGTTCGGGAAGGTTAAGGAGGCGGCGGGAATAGCTGAGAGGCGTATGGAAGGTGCCAGAGTGTGCGAGGCTGAACTCGATGCCAGTAGTAGCCACCAGACAGCGCTCGGCCGCGCCAGGAGCACCGTGCCTCTCCTCAGTATAGCTCTGCGCTTTGCAGACATGAAACAAAATAACAGCTCTTCAAACAAAATAACAGTTTATTAAGCTGGGCTACCAAATACAGACGTGGCTAATAACCAAGCAGACTTGTTAACCCAGTTCATTAACGTAATGTAGTTCTGTAAACACACCAACCCTATAATAGCAGCATTTAATCGTACTCCAGAAAATTGTAGGCATCGCACACTTCACCAGCTGGCGGGACGAAAAATAAATAAATCTGGCAGGACAGGAGTATTCGCATAAAATTTCTTGAGTTTGCTAATAGACACGCGTGTCAGACTTGAAGGGCTTCAAAGTGAATATTTTTGAAGCAATTCAGATGTGAATTATATATTTGAAGTAATAAAAATGACAATCGCACGTGTTGGTAACATCGTAGAAAATTTGCCAATTTTTCACGCACTTTTTTAAAAATCCAATTGTGCGAATACCTCGCTTCCAATAGCATTGCACGTAGTTCCGTGCGCACTGCTACATTACCTCGGAGACACACGGTCGCTCCTGGATGATTAATCTCTTACGGGATGGATAGGCCAACCTGGAAGTGTTGAGTATCCACCCAGATCTCCAGATTAACGCCGTTAGACCTTTATCTGTTGGAAACTCTGAGAAACACAGCGTACTGAGGCCACGGTGGATGAGCGGTTAGCCTGCTCGTCTCTCAAGGCGATCCGGGTTCAATCCCCGGCCGGTTCACTCCGGGTTTTCTCGGGATCTCCTGTTTCCCCAGCACTTTCATTCCGGTAATGCTCCATACTCACCAATCACCCACATCGGCTCTCAAGGCCTCGCTGTTAAGCGCTGCCTAAATCTCTTCACTTCACAGCGTTCACTACAAAGACACTTGACACTGGATGCAACGAGAGTTGCGATTATGGCCGCCTGTGAATCCACTTACATGAAGACCGTAGCTATTGTTTAGCTGGAGTCACAATATCCCCACGAACCCGACACGACGAAATCTGAGTAGCAGAAAATGAAAAACAAGGTCAATATGACGTCAGTCCGACAGCCAGAACAAAGTAGATTCTATTTCTACTTTCCATCGTGACTCTTCGGAGTGCGCAAAAAATGTAAATACAACGTATTTTCCTACTATAGTAAATAAACTAACTTGCCGCCAAAATTACGTTCCTCTTTCTTTCTAAATACTTTTTATCTCCCGTAAAAATTCAAATTTTGCCCAAAAAAAAATCATTCATTTCATCACTAGTTTTAAAAAGTAAATATTGGGTATTATATGCATGACTTGCCGTTTAAAAATACAGTTGGAGAGCCAGTTCACAATAATTTTTCATGCATTCAGACCTCATTTTATGACAGTATTTCCTGTGACGTATCTCGTACTGTTTGTCTATCTGTAAAATTGTTTCGTAATAATATGAAATATGACTATCTTTACGCCAAGCAACGCCACGTTACGCAGTTTATGCCACGCCACAAGCTAGTTGTAGACGCTGGCATTTAACTCTGATATTGTCCATTTCATATAAATGGGGTAAAATCTGACAATGTGAACAACCTACACTCTATGTAAAGCAGGGCTCGCAAGTTGCATTTCGCGCAAGATTTCGTACGAAATATTTCGTAAGAGAATTCCAACTAAATTGGGTGCGAAACGAGTTCACACGCAGATAGTCCTGGTGAGTATTAAACAGCCAAGGTATTATAATACAAAATATTAAGTTTCTTACTTCAACAAGGTGTTTGTTTCAAAGCTATCCCTCCGAAATATAATTGTTTTTAATTTATTCTCGGCGAACTGTCTAAACTTCAATCCACGCTTTAAAGTTATTTTACAGCAATGTTTTATTTCCCTGTATTCCTCTTCGCACACCTCAGATTGTGATTTTCTTTCACACTATGGTTGAATTTACAATAGGTCACATGACCAGCATACAAGGACTAATAGAATCGCAACTTGCATCGTCTTGCACGAGAAAAATAGGACCTGCTCTGTATCTTCTTACTTCGTGCAAGATGTGCCTTGCACACAAACTTGTGCAAGAAATTCTCGTGCGAGGTCGGCATCTCGCGCAAGTTTGGCACTCATCTTGCGTCGTGTGATTCCTGCTTAAAACAGTAAATGCTCTCGTTCGTACAGTATTGCATCAGCTGATGAACTGCTGCGGGATCCGTGTTGTTAAGTGGGCTACTTTTATGAAGGCTTTGGAAGAAAATAGTACTCAGAACTAAAAGTTGTAAATAAAAATGTTAATTATACTTAACAACATTTATGGTTTAAATAATATTTTAAAAGCAATATTACATTTTCTTGGCTATTAGTGACTGGACTTTAAGATCATGTTTAGCATTTATGACAGAGTATGTCGACACGTACGAACAGTAAATGTTTCCAGCCAATGGCTAGCCATGTTCGTGTTTCCAGTTTCCAGACCGAGGAAAGGCCGTTGTGGGTGTGCTTCTTTCTCATTGTGTTTATTATACGAATACATATCTTGTTGGTGTTGTCGAAATATTTAATCGGTAGTTAATAATTTATTCAGTTGCTTTTTTCAAACATAGCTGGTGGTCGGTACCGTTGTGAGTTTTCGTGAGTGAAAAGTAATACTAATCGTGTCGTGTTTACTGCGTCCCTTCCATTTCCCTTACCGCCTTCCACAATGAAGTGACACGAATATAATTTACGTATATAAGTTTTTTTGTTATCAAGAAAAGTGCGCAGTGTTGATTTTTCTGAATGATTGTGCAATGCTAGTGACGAACAAACATGATTGTAAGTGAAGTAAACTTGGCAAGTATTGCCATAAAAGAAACACGTGTTCGAGAGGCTACAAATTTTTCTAACAGTAAGTTTTGCGTGTTTTAAAAATGTATTTGTAAATTGTCAACACAATTATTTAAATGCACGTGGCCTGAAAAAGCCGTACTTTCCACACTTTTGTAGTGAGCAAATAATATTTGTCTATATCGTAAATTCAACGAGTGTAAGGTTAACTTCGGTCATAGTGTGTGCGTGTATATATTACTGCATCTGCACGAATACGAACAGCGACGCATGTATCATTTTTTGATTTTTCATTAAAGTTAAAATTTTCGAAGTTAAATAATTTAAATGTTATTTCCATAAGAGCAAAATTTTCAATTGCTCCACCAAAACAATATGCAACTCAAAATGCAAAATACTCGTAAAAACACCAAAACAATGTCGTCTCACGAAAATACGTCAAACTAAAGCCCCCCCCCCCCTTTTTTTTCACTCTCCCCTAGCTGAACGCAGTTTCCTTTTTCCCTCGAAATAAATAAACAGAACCCCGACAAATTTAACTCGGTAATTACAAAAATAAAACATGTTGGAATGCCAACCTAGGTATAATATCCTACATTAATTACTGGACGGAAGTTAGCTAGTCAGATTTTCAGGGCCTATCATTACATGGAACACGAGGAAGGAGGAAAATGCAGGTGTGCATTGGACTCAAAATTTGTTTACAAAAGTCTTTTCCTTCAGTGATAAACCAGCTGCAGTGGAAGGATACATTGTGACCGGTGCTACTTTTCTAGAACTGTCAAAATTCACCCCACTTACATGAAATTGACAATATTCAATTCCTTGTGCGACGCGTTATGTTAATGCCACATTGATTGTGGATGAGAGAACAAGTGTTGCTCCTTCACTCCTTTTTCCGGTTACATTTTCAACACTTGTAAAAGATGCCCAACATTTTTGTTTGGGCAATACAAGGCCACTTCTAATTCTATATGATCAAAGAAATGTACCGGAGAAGTGACTGGAACGGTACCTGACATTTAATTTCACTGACTGCTTAAACTTCACAAATTCATAGGTTATAGTTAAAATAATTGTTCTATCCCTACTATGAGACACAGGTATCATTATAGATCATAGTGGATTGAGTGTGATATTTACACTGGCTAATGACACATTGTTTTTCTATTACAGAAAAGTTATGGACTACAGAGAAATGGAAATGCGTAGGTACCTTACATTCTCAACAGAAATCCGCTTATCCATACGACCGTGCAATTGTTATCTGCAATTAAAGCCCATAAAACTTTAATTTTGTTGTTAATTTAACGTCCGTTATTTGTATAGCACGTAAACGTGCTATCAATAATTGAGCTTGTGAAACTTTTTAAGTTTTCTGTGTTATGATAACGCTTTTTCCCTTTACTCCCGCATCACCGCCAGCATATACAGTAACTAGTCAACCTGGCGCGACTAATGTTAAGTCAAATTCAAACCATTAGGGCAAGTTAGATTTTACGTAAATAAAACTGCAGGCCAGATGAGCTGTAGTTATTTGATGTAAGACTGCTGTATTATTAACAAGCAATAGAATGACATGACTTAAGAACATTTTATGGTTAAAGTGTGGAGTTAGAGCGCAATTAAAAAAAACCTTAGTTCTTAGAAGGTTTTTTTTATTAAAACTGTAGGTTCGTGATTAGAATCAGTCGTGTTAATAATCTCCACTTTTGTTTTTTGAGTGCAATGTTATTGCATTGAATTAGCGGACCATTATTTTATTACACTCAAGCTGTTATATTTTTCTATCGAACCCTTCCCACCTTTTTTCCCTGCAGCTATTTTTTACCGGTGGATGCTGAAGTGTACATTCATTTTCTTAGCACATTTTGAAAATATTTGGTTATAATTTTACAAGCGTGGCAGTGAGCAGACTTTAATTTGTTTATCCTAAAAAGTTAGGTGAGGCATTAGTTAAGTGACGCTTGAAATAAAACGACTTTGGACAAAGTGACTTCAGATATAGTGCCTACTGGTTCTAGAAGTTAGACATTTTCCAAAATTAAGTTTTGTGGTTACGCGAAAATGGTGAGGAGGATGGGAACGGGCCTAAGGGTGACCGATGGATCGAAAGTCTTCCTTGAGGAAAGGGACGAGTTAGGATAGCAGACCCCCTCCCCTCCCAATTTCTCGGGGGGGGGGGCGAAGGTTGTGCCCAAAATTAAGGTTCGTGTTTACGCACGTAGTCGCAAGTCTATTTTGTACCATTATCTGATTCACCAATGGTCTTAAGTCTTAAGTTGTAAGTCTTAAGTCACAATAAATTTACCATGTACCCAATTGTAACAGAATGCATATACTGATACTTTTTTAGTCTCAAGTTTTTTTTTTTGCACCACTGTTCGTAGTGTTGCAGCCCAAGTATTGAAGGGGGTCACCAGTGTTTAACTGCAGATATTTAATATTTTTAGTTTCATTATTATTATTAACATATGTATAGCCTATTTATACATTCACAGACTTGTCAGTGGCGAAAAATGACAATCGCGAGCAGATGGGTGAATTACCCCAGGACATGTCGCTCTGGTGAGGGGTGCAGGGTAGGGGTGGGAGGGGAGGGGGGCTACAGCCAAGCAGGACCCGATCTGAATGCAACTAGGCAGTTGACGCCATCTTGCTACATTGCCGAAAATATTTGACAATTGCAGGCAGCCCCCAATCTGAAGCTCTCTGGACACTCGGCACCATCTTCAGTTGGTCATAAACGCTTGGGCTAGAGGGATGTATACCTCGACAGCTCTCTCTCGTGTTCATCGGGTGGGTAGGCAGTTGGTGGCTGACGAGGTTACAATCGCAGGTTACCGCAACTACGGACCGGCGACTATCGCATATGAGCAGTGGATCACCTCCCTTCATCTCTAGTGATAACCTCGATCAACGTTTTATAATATACATGTTTTAACATAAAACTATTTTGTCGGGATTTTTTTAAAATTTACTGGCGAAAAAATATAAATTTTCGTGTGATGGTGCGTTTATTGTATAAACCCCGTTTGTGTTCGGTAGACGAAACTTTGTAGCATTTTCAAATTGTGTTGGTGTTAACAAGTACACTTTATTTACCCACATTACGGAAATTTGTAGTACGTCCGTTATTTTAAAAATAATTTTTTTTAGAGGATGTTTGTGCATTTTTTCCGACATATATAAAGTGATGTGGGATTAAGCTCTATGCTTCGATGCAAGTTGATTATTTTGGAACAAATCATTTGGGGTAAGATTTTCTATCGTTAATTACTTTCTTGTAGATCGTTATATATTTTACATATCAGAATAGACGTACGCGATTATGTCTGCTATAAATTGTAGGTTATATTCGGGGAGCTCCTGGTGCCATTTCTATTGTCTGTTTATAATTCAGAATGCGAGTTTGGAAAATCTTTATTTGTATGGGAAGTGCTAAATCATTGTGCATTACGCTAATTAAATTGCACGTAGTGCTTGGTAGGGATACATTTTTTCTAGATATAATTCACAATGTGCATGAGTAGTGTGTAAATCGCATTCAGAGTTTTTTTTTGCCGTAATTTCAAATCACCCGCAAGCTCCACGTATATAATTTGGCGCATTAACATCATACCTTCTCGCAGCCGGACAGACATGTGTTGGGAGAGGTGCAATTTTATAATGTGTGATAATCAATTAATTCCTTTTAACATGTGAATTACGTTTCTAAAGTTCGGATGTGTAAGGTATGTGCGACATGAGTAATATATTATATATATCTTGTTCATTTAATTTATAGGCACATTTTGTTGTAGATCATTAATTCCATATTCACGTAGTTGTGGTAGTTCATTATACTTCTCTCTCGTGTAAATTATATTTCTAAACTCGAGACTCACATTATGTTTAATTCCATACTGGAGTAATTTTCACGTAGTCGTTGGAAATTTGTGATTCGATACGTGTAATTTATTCATACGTACAACTCTGAAATTCTCAAACGTTTAATTGCATTCGGAAACGGCCGTCAATCGTTTGTCATTACTAACACGTAAATCGCATCTTTCAAAGTCGCCTATCTCCCACCACCGTCTACGAGCAATAACCCCCCCCCCCCAAAAAAACGTAAAATGTACACTTAGGCCACTCTTAGAAATCGTTTAAATACTTTGAATTTCTCTCGTGTGTTAAAAATATTCGTAAAAATAACCTATGTAGCACCAACATCCCTACAAACAAATCAAAATTAGAAAAAAATAAGAAAAATGACACTTAACACACTCTTGCACTCAACTCAACACATCTCATTGCAACCCACCACTCTGGTCATCGCCTCTAGACACCACAGCGTCGACACGGTACAGAGCTCTTGCTACCCCCTCTCCCCCCCCCCCAAAAAGAAAGAAAAAGTACAAGAAAAAAAACGAGCCGATTAAAAATTAACCCTTTCAATACACGTCATCCCTTTTGATCAACCTTTACAATTAATTTAACCCTTTCAATTTTTGATCGGATCAATGATTAACCCTTTCAGTCAAATCGATAAATTAATCCCAATTAATCCCAGGTGGGGTGAAACTTGTCCGCCCCTACTACTAAACTAATAAAAACGAATAAAACGAATCCTGTAAATGGTACAGGTTAGAACGTTAAAATTACAGATATTTTTTGCTTTCCAACAGCGATTTCAGTACACAACATCCACGTCTTGTACTTTCGTAAATTTGGGACATTGCCATTGTGTGTAAAGCAGGTCATGATTTTGCCACAGTGGTCCAGAGACATGCTGTTATCGCGCACACCGTTGTCTAACCATAGGATATAGAACAGAAAACCTAGGCTGTTAAATTAGTTTTGTTTAGTTTGTATATTTTATGATGTTACAGAAAGGAATGCGTTATATTACGCCCGTAAATATCTAAGAATTCTCTATGGTCGTAATTACTATCGTATCATGGTCATGTGGCAGGAAGTAGAATTGATGATGGTTTGAGACTTTTCTACAGCGCGAGTTAGAATTCGAGCACCGAGTCGGCACAAACGTGATATGTAGACATTTCAAGTTCCATCTCCTCTATAAAGTCGAGACGTAAAAACAAAAATACAGAACAATTAATTGTTTGTATTTATTTTTTGCTTATGACGTGTGTACTTAAATAATACCGACCAACAAGAAGATAAAAGTTGAAAACAATTAGCCGCCTTCGAAGTGGGGGATTAATCACTAATTTGTTTCACGTATTGTAAGTACTATTCAAGCTGGAGCAATCGGTTAACGATAACGGGCAATGCATAACTGAGCAAAGATCTGCAACCATTGAAAAACTTCTCTCTTTATCACCAAATGTTTCACGGAAATAATTGGGGCTGTCTCTCTAATTTCTCGTTAAATTTAGCGACCCATAAGGGTAATTAATTTTTTTAAGTCGAATTATTAAACAGCATTTAAAATCAACAAGACATGTTGATAATTATTGTAACGCCTGAAGATAGGCTACGCTCTTTAACTACACGTTTTGCAATGTAAAACAGGCCTCCAGGAGATTCATGCCTTGTGTGTAGACGTGGTGTCCGTCTGCAGGCATTCCACCGAGTTATTTCATGTGTTTTCTACCGCTTCATTCTTCTATGTTAGGCCACTAATTCGCAATGCACGTAAAAGAACTGCACATTATTTTTCTTGGTTTACTTTTGCCATGTAAATAGCTTCGTTTGTAAACTGCGCATATCATATCAATGTTATCCTCGTGCTTATGGACAGAAGACAGTGGAATCCCATGAATGATCGACTCCCTGCTTTTAAATTAGTCATGTGTGCGTTCAATACGAACCATCAATTAGTTCGGCCTCCTCGTCACATGAACAGGTAAACGAAGAGACCATGGCCACCAAAAATTTCCACTCAGAAAAGGTTTACTATATTCTAAATTGTTAAATCATACAGTTGTTGCTTAAAAGAAAAAAAAAGTTAAAATAGTTGCAGTTTCCACAGATTGAGCTGTGATTTTATGATGCATTGCGTAGCCTTATTTATTTCAAACTCTTTGTAATATCATGATTGTTGCATCTTGCGAAATTATTAACAATATTATGCAATTATTTCCCACGCATTGTGTACATATTTTTAAAAATTTATTTTTCTCCTGTTACACACAGCTCTTCCCAGAGTGAAGCATAAATCCGTTGTCGCAGAGAAACGAATTTAGCTGAAGGTAATTTTAGGTAAAACGACAATGGGGCTACTGGCTGCAGGAAAGCAGACTTAGAAAGGGTATTATGTAGCTGCGCGTCCAAGGTGAAGAAGCGAAGTGAGCGATACGGGCGACACTAATACGCACGCCTAGTGCCTCATCGCTCCTAGGCGCAAGGCGTGCAGTGTTTCCGTCGTGACGCTGTACTGTACAAATTACATGCCCGTATCTTGGTACTTTTCTCTTGTCGCTTAAGGAAACTGCATTGGCAAGCTTGCGATAGTTGACCACTTTCACGATTTTTTAAATCCAAGAATACACTAAATATGAGAGAAGTAAAAATATGGGGATATAGACAGTAGTTTTTGTTATCCTTTCTGGCAAAAAGTCGTATTTCCATAACTTTAATTTACCGAGATACGCGTTTGCACGCGTAGGTTAAAAAATTTTAGGCCAAGTGACAGATAAATTTTGGTCAACTGTTGCGTTATCTCGTGTAATAGAACTACTTACAGATAAAGTACACATGGCTGTAGGATTCCAAGACCAGTTGTCTACTCTGATGCCGATTTCAGTTACCCATTGTACTTCATTAGTCACATTCATACCAAGAGTAGACGTCTGGTTACATGTTGTGCAGGAAGGTTATATTTGACCTTTAGTGCGATCCTTCCTGTGAATTAATTGCATTTATTCTTAACACTGTGCTACTGTTAAAAAGTTATGACTTTTGGTTCATATCATTGTCACTGAACACAAATCCTAATGCTTGTTGTTTGTGATAACGAAACAAGTTCTTTCTTCGGTAACTACAGTACAGAACGTATAAAAAAAAAAAAATTCTTGTTTGCAACTCCTGGAAACCTTAACTTATACGGTACCTAATGAAAGGGTTAAAATGTGCAGAGGAGCCTGCGATTTCGCTTTTATTTTCTGAAATAAAACGGCACGTAGGGCTATCTTTGTCGTGAACATTTGCTCTCGCTGCACACGTGCACTTGACGTTTACTGCGAGGAAGTAGCCTACTCGTAAATCACGCAGCATGGGCTGCCTCCTACCCTCTCAACTGACATATGTATGCACAGTACATTCAGAACACGTCTGTCATGTAGTCGTAGATAAACTTGGACAGATGCAATAAAGTTTGCATTGGGTTTACTACCGCTGTATCTCACTTCCTTTTATAAATAGGCTGTTCACGGTAAAGTGAGCACTTTCGAGGCCCTTTCAGTCATTTATTATCCTTTATTCACCTTTTTAAATGAATATTGCCATGTAAGTAATAAACACAGCGTGTATAGTCCACCGCACTTGGAATTTAACGTTTAACGCTCAAATAAAGTATATTTATTGATTATTATTCCAAATGAGAGGGCTTTCAAAAGTGCTCACTTTACCGTAAATAGCCTAATTAACTTCTTCGTGAAATTTCCCTCACATTCCGGGCCGGGGTAGTGTATGTAAACACACTAGGAGCCATATGCAGCTGACTCGTGTAACTAAAACTTAAATACTTTTAATAATTATGCATGCGAAACATTCACTCAATCTGTACTGTGCGATATTATCCTAAAAGTTATTCAAGTGAGAGGGCATACTCGAATACAAATAAACTACGCATATGGCTCTAGGAAGTTCCATTGCACGTAAGTATGTTAGACTTCGGATTTCTGAAAATTACTCTCGAAGTTTTTAAGATATTATATTTTCTGAGAGCAGAAATAAGAGAGAGGGGGTGAGGGATCTTTTACGCAGCATGTAATTTAAGTTTTGATCAGACAAAAATAAAATTTATAGAGATGCGAACACGTATTTCGAGAGGAGCGCCTAAAGATCACGCCGTCTTCCAAAGTGATAATCACAATTGAGCGATGCGACTAGCTTCAGCCGATCAGAGATTTGACGCCCGCGACAGGCGTTGAGAGCATTGCACGAGCGACGAACAGTGTTTGTCCGATATTTCTAGTCGGGAATACTGTAGTTAGACGCAAAAATACAAGGCCTGGATGGAGATAGCTAGTAGTCTGACCCCTCAAGATATGTTTCGTGGTACCATACAGCTTCTTAGAATACTGCCAAAACTGCGAAGTTGGCAGGCAACTTCAATCCCCACCCAGCTAGCTGTACCCCGTCGCCTCGGTCTTTTGTGAAGAGGGCCTGAGGGATTGAAGTTATCTGTGATCTTCCAGGAGATATTTGACAACATACAAATAAACACAGTTTTGGCAGTATTCTAAGCCGAATGGTACCACAAAACATATCTCGAGGGATAAGACTGCTAGCTATCTCCATCCGGGTCTTATATTTTCGCGTCTAATTACAGTATTACCGACTAAAAATATAGTACAAATACCGTTTATTCTCGTTTCTTTCCCCTTGTTTACAAACACAACAGTAGTTACTTTCCTTCTTTTCTTTTTATATATTCTTGCTCCTAAATGGCAGTTTTCTCAGTCGCCGACGACATCGCCTCTGCGGCAAGTCAGGCGCTCTAACCGCGAGTGATATGGACTAGGATTGGCTGGTTCGGTATGTCGCATCGCATCGCGCTATTGTGAAGAGGCCTTTAGTTGGATACTTTTTGCCACTGCATTTGCTTTACTAAAGTGATACATCTAAAACACTTATACATTACCGTGCTCCCATTACGTGTGGTCTTTTATATTATATGTCTGGGGCTACTCAGATTACTAAACTGAGATTGTGGTTATTGTGCGGAATAATAAATAATGTTAGGGCTTTTACCTGTGAAAATGCAGTGTACTTTGCCTGAGCAGTCCGTGTACAAATCTTACATGCAAGTAACCTTACATTGCCATCGCTCTTAATTTTCTAAGCTAATTTTAGTACAGCTATTTTCGTAGCTAGACATTACTTATTGCGACTACTTTATAAAAATAAATTCACAGGGGTCAAAATTAGTGTTGAATTCTTGCTCAATAAAATCTTACAATTTTTCTAATGCTATTTCTACATTTTATAATGTTTACATACATAAGCTAATAGTGTGAAGAGTGTAAATGTCAAAAATTGTCACTGAATTTACTGTAACACAGCCATGTCGACGCCTTCCAGCTACTTCCTTGTGCAATGAAGGCATCATGAACATGCATCAGAGCTTGGGGTTAGAGAGATGCAAAGTTGGCTTCTGCCCCTTTAAAAAATGTTTAATTCTAAAGTACGGTTTTTTTTTTTTTTTTTTTTAGTAAAATGTTTTACCAGAACAATGAGTAAAAATATTACAAAGATATTTGATAGCGAAAAAGCATATCCGAAAATGGAATAGATTTTGCAGCACTAATTGTAAATATTATCAGAAAGTTATTTGAAGTGCTAAAAATTTCTTTATAAAAGCATATACAAAAATTGGTATTTCATAGTTCTTAAAATGGCACATACCAATTTATTCTGTGATAATTACTTAGTTTCAACTTTCCAAAATATATGTTACCAAAACTGTCTTTTTGACTGATGGTATAAACGTAATGACAGCTTCAACTTACCGAAAATGGCAAATGGAGACAATTTAGTAATATAACGTACTAATATTTATATGCAATATAGAATATTCGACAAACAATTAAGCAAACAAAAACTGTGTGACTGCAGCACTGAGTACTCACTTCATACAGTGTCTACAAGCTTAGGACCTATGTCAGACTGTGTTCGGGCTGAACATTGTACTATGACACAGCAAGTCTTTCTCGGTACCCCTGATGAAACTCAATCACTTTTTGTGCCAATCAGCCCCCCCCCCCCCCTTTCTTACCCACATGAAACAATACACGATGGATGGGCAGCCAGCTGCAGAAAGGTGGTGTATTTTTTTTTAATTTTTTTTTTTACAGTAAATGTAGCCTTTTTGATGTTGGTCACCAAAGTAATCAACAAAATAAGTGTTTAAAGTATTTTTTGTTTGAAACTATTATATACCCGGATCAGGTGTCCCCCTTGTTGCCCCTGTTATGCAGTGAAGTTGTCAAAGCACCTGGCAGAGCTGGTGGTAGTGTTGCCACGTGGGTAGCATGTCGGACTAGACTCCCGCTCACCCCTACGTGTCGGGAAGTATGGCAGTCCCTGTCGCTAACAAGCGAGTTTCTCCAGGGGACATCCATTTCCCCCACTCTTTCATTCCATTGCAGCTCCATCCAAGGATTCCAGTCCATCACTCTTCACAGGTGATGAGCACTTATGGACTCCATCTCAGAAACTCACCACTCGATGGGTGTTAACCTTGCTTCATGATGCAATTATTATTAATACTATTATTGGCACAGCTGTGGGCACTATTGCTGTCACACCAACCTCCAGGTGTCCTGATTTCTTGACCATGTTCAAAGCTCTTAAATAAATTGTCTTCACCTCGACTTTCCAAAAAAGGGGCACATACTCGTACTTCTTAAATTGGCACTTTTGTACAGCATATCTCGTGCACGAGGGTGTAGTTTAAAGGTCCCTTCCTGTTTTCTCTGAGAACATTTGTATACTTTGTATACGGTGGTTTGCTGTAGGTAGAAAACTTCTGAAATGAATAATAACAGGTGTTCATAAAACCTGTATAAATACACATACTGACTAGCATATCTGCATTGTTGGCAACATCTTAATTAAAGTGTAATATATGAATTGATGGTCACTGAATTTGGTTATTTCCATTAGTGAGAACTGGTGTAATAATTACATATTCATGTTTAACAATTCTTGCAGCGTCACTTCAGAAAGTACAGCTACTACACATTCAGAATCAGTTAAGAGCAATATTATTTTTTCATTGCTTTGCAGGAATATACTCATGAGTTCACTGGACTTCATGATATCCACTCAGAACAAAGGTTCTTCACTTCACCAATGTAAACTTATAACTTGTTACTTTGCAGGTTCCTCTGTATTTTCTTGATCACAGCATAGATGTGACAGGTATACAAGCTGTAACTTAGTGCTTTTCCTACTTGTTGAGTGCTCACCAAAACAAATATACAATAATACGGGAAGATGCACTAATTGCTGTCCGTTCTATTTAGCAGTGAATTAACGTACAATAAGGGTTTAGAAAATATTCAAAATATTGTTTTATTGAGTAATCATTTACAATGTTGACTTTTGTAAATCATATTATTGCTCAAATTCTTGGTTCTTTTTATAATTTTCCTCACGGTTAGAAAACAGTCCAATGGAAAAATAATTTAACTAAATACCATTGGATTAAAAGTAGTCTTTTTTGCATAAAGAACTTGAATACGCTTCTTTTTCAAGGAAGTTGTAAAAAACACTAATTTTTTCATGTGATCGAACTATTTCATAAGACAGCATTATTTGGTAAGTATGATCAGTCGCTGCATTTCTTTTTCATTTGTTGGTTGTATGTAATTGCACATGCTCTGTGATTATAGACAATGATAGTGGCACCACTGTTCTTCAAAACTGTAGCATATTTGACTGTCTTGTTGCAGAATGGATGTCAGCTATGGAATTGCCCATAAGGAATTGGGACACTTTAGTAAAATTCATCATGTACACTCCTTCTTCCTCATCTGTATACCAATTGTATTCTCAGCCATGTTCGATCTTACTTATGTGTTCACCGCTGGAGATGTTAAATACAGGTATGTCAAATGTCTTTGTCGAGTGTCACTTATACTCCTGCTTTTTAAATTTCGAATGTTGTAGCTGTGTTGCTTATCAGTTTCATTCTTTGCACAAATTAATAAGGGAATTATTTTTTAACTTTTTCTTCATTATCAGTAAGTGAATACCTACATATCAGAGAGAGAGAGATATAGATAGAGAGATATAGATAGAGATATATATATATATATATATAGAGAGAGAGAGAGATAGAGATATATATATATATATATAGAGAGAGAGAGATAGAGATATATAGAGAGAGATAGAGATATAGAGAGAGAGATATAGAGAGAGAGAGAGATAAAATCAATGATCTTCAGTAACTTCCCCTCCTATTCCAAGTTGGCTAAGTAAATGTTGTAAACCTTTGCATTTGATTTAATTCAAGTTTATTGACAGATCATGTGTTTGAGAAAGTGTTAAGATTAGAAAAATAAACAAAGGAAAGATATCTTATAATTTCGCATTATAATTTTGCGACAGACTCTGTCTCATAAAAGTATGTTAGTTTCATATGAGTCATTGTACTTCCGCTCATCTAATACATACCTGCAAGACTCTGCACCAATAGTAAACATGTGATTTTCATTATGTTTGATCAAATTGAACAGGGGTTTGGAGTTCGACTGTTTGCAGTGGCCAACGAGAAAATGAGATTTGCTCGGGTATGTATATGACTTGGTCTATCATGGTGCAATTTTATAACATAAAATGTGATGCCATGTGGTTGGACAAACAGGATTAAGGTGTGTTTTGAGGGGTGGTAAGGTTTCCGGTTAGGATGTGATGGTTGTGATCCAGGGATCGCTCGTTAGAGGCGCCATGAAGTTCTTGGAGAGCAGATTGTTAATCTGTCATGGGCCGTTCACCCAGGACATAATTTCCCTGTAGTTGTTGAGAATCCCCTCATGTAGCTGCTGTAGAATGATTACATTGTCTCCTACACTGTAACCCGCATAGCCCGCCGGTGAAGGTTACACAGATCAAAAGTGACGCGAAGCCATGAAATGATTATGATGAAGTAATTATGCTCCCCTGGGTGATGCAAAACCACAGGGGAGGAGGGGAGGCATCTCTGGCGGCAGAAAAATGAAATGGTTCTGGTATTAAATTATACTGATGCAGTTAAGATGAGTGGCGCACAAAAGTTGCTGGCCCCTGGAGATCGGACAAACGTGGCCATGCCCTCGTGAGTCTTGGAAGCTACTGTTTGTTCTGGCTTGGCGTCTGAACATCGGGATGGGGGTTAGTGTGCCAAGCGGGAACTACGTTCTGTGACACAATGCTAGGTAGTTAAAAACTGCTTACCTTAAGCTGAAATTATTTGCATAAATCATTTCACACATCAAAATAACAAAAATAAAACACAATGGATGGATATTGTGAGGATGAAATACGTGACATGGAAAACAATAACATTTAATAAAAATCTTTAAGACATAACACTGAGTGAAGGGCTTTTATGGGACGTTCATGAATGTTTCCCTTCATTTATATATTCAATGGCAGTCACCATTAAGCCCTTTTTATAGGCCATACTTTCATCCTGCACTTGTACTACATTACGTGCACTATTTAACTCTATGGAGCACATGAGTGTTCATGCACTCCATGCCTTGCACTGACATCTTGATGCACTGGCGCACTACACTACACTCGTAGAGTGCTGATGCTGACTGCGCTGATTTGATGCACGGCTGGGCAAACTGTCTTTTGAGGTGAGGGACGAGAGATCACGTCAAATGATAGGGTCGATACTTACAGATAATAAATTGGTCCTATATTTTAAAGAATTAAAAGTAGTCTTTCTTGTCTAAAGAACTTGAATACATTTCTTTTTCAAGGAAGTTATAAAAAACTAATTTTTTCATGTGATGGAACATGAGAAAGAAAAAATGTGACGTGCAGATGCTGCTTGCTGGTGGCATGGTCTTGGGTACAAGTTCTTCTTTGGTATGGTTTTATAAGATGGTTTAGCATGCACGCTACACTCGATATGCAAGACATCCCTATGGTTAGGCATGTATCCTTTAATTTTGTTTGCGAGGGTGAGCATAGACGTAGCCATAGTGGACCAGGCAGGGACAGTGGTAGAAGCTGGGACGCTTGTCCCTCAGGCAACAGTAAAGAAATGGCAAAACTACAAAAATTATAAAGAAAAAAATTTGCGTCGTACAAACCTCAGCAAGTATTTCCTCCGTGAAAATCATTCCTATTAATGAAACAATAAATATGTAGATATTAAAATGTTTCCATACAAATTATTGTTTACCCTTGTCTGACTAAAATTCTAGCAATGATCATTGATGTTAGAATTTATTGAAACAATGTATTTTTCATTATACATAGTATGTAGTTACATTTGTGGCCACTGCAAAGATATATTTTTTTACTCAATAAAACACTACATGAAGGTAAGCAATTTAAAAACCAAAATTATGTTTTAAAAATGTTATTTTACAGTAATAACTGAAACTAGATGGAAGTAAAAAAAGATTTTAGGGATCTACTACAAGGGTGACCACCTCCGCTACCAATTCATAGGTAACATAGCAATTGTTCTCTCAAAATGTTATATCTCGCAACTTTTCCTTACTGTCTACTCAAGAGAGTGTTTACCTTAGGAAGGGGTCTGATGCTCTGGACCCCTCCCTCAGATACTTTGGATATGAGCTTGTCCGTGGCAGCTTACTAGGCATTAAGATGATGATTCAAATAATAACAGTGAATAAATATGAAGGCATGTGATGTAACATGTGTAGGTGTGCAGTGGAGGAGTGCGAGATATTGAAGCAGCAGTACGAGCCTTCTTGGCTCCGGCAGGCAGTGCCCCACCACACTTTGCCCGATGGAACAGTGGAACCAGAGCGCTGCCTAAGGTATGCCCCCGTTAGCAGTCATAACAGGACAAGACGATATGATGACTGTGCTGTGGGCACTGGAGTGGTCCATTGCTCTGCCTGGGTGTTCGACCCTCGTGAGAAGACCATCGTCAGTGAGGTAAGGGCACATGCTTGTCATCCACATTAACTACTGCACACTAATAAACATAGGGTAGGGTTGTTACAGGACTAGAAAACTAAGGAAAATCTGGAAGTCAGGGCAACAGGTGACAGGCCCTGGTTGTGTTTGGCCCAACATTCTCTATAGCAGCCCAAGGTAATTGGCATAAAACTGATGGATACTGGAAAATAATTTGCGTTACGTTAGAAATAGGCTTGCAAGTAAAGCATTGTACTTTTTGTAGTGGAGAGGATGATCAGAAACTGCAAGTTAAAAAAATTTCATAAAGTAGGCTTTTTTTCTCAGTAAAATCTTTTTAACTGAATGAAAAGATTGTAAATTTCTTTATTGTTGGCTGGAAAACCTGGAAAAGTCAAGGAAATTCGATTCTATATTTTTTAGCTGGCTGTTTATAATCCTGGCCGAATAGTATATTATTATGTTTAATTGTGCTGAAATTATTTTGTATCTGTTCCATTACTGAACTTTTATTGTAAACTTGTCTCAAGACAACTGAACACCCTAAGATGTTAGTGTCCACAAAGATCTCATTATATTTTACACACCAGTTTTATTTATTGGTTTTGTGCTTTTCTGGAGTGGTTTATCAGAGTTTGTTGTTGGGTGCCAAGTTGTAGTTTACAGTAAACTTAGAAAGTTGTTTTAAATTTGTCATCTGTACGTTAACATATTTAGATAATTAATGTAGGTTATTGGACATTTACACTTTTTGTTTCTGCATGTTAGTTCATTTACTTTGTTAATATTTAGTATTTCATTAACTATAATGGTTAGTCTTTCTAATAAAGTTTTTCAAGTTGCATGTAGTTTAAGTTACTTGCACACAAAACTTCTTACAAGAATCAAGATACTTATTCTTAGACTTGAATTTTGGACATGGTCTGTGGACAACGTTCAAGTTGACAAATAAACTTAGGACCTAAGACCATTGGACATGCGGATCACGAGCAGAGACGTCAGTTACGCGCACCAATCAAAATTAGGTGTCAGAGGACACTAACTATTGTAGACAAGGCCTATACCACCATCTGAGAACATAAAAGAAAACAGAAATTTAATTGATTATGCTTTCAGTTTATATGGTCACACACAAGAGAATACTGATGGGTCAAGCATGATTCTCATTTTCTCCACTCAGTGGAACAATATTTCACTGGAAAAGTGCATTTTCTTAAAATGTGAGCATAAATATAAAATTTTGCTTTTAATACATAGTCATATGTACAACAACAAAATTCTTATTGCAATATACTTTATGCAATGTAAATTGATTTAAATGATGGAATACATATTTGAAAGACAATTCAAGAGAATTGAAACAAGTACATAACTCACTTGATGTGGTTCCCAGGCTCCTGGGATGATATTTGACCAGTCTGACCTTTCAGATCGGCAAAGTGGTTAGTGCCGGCACCAGCCTTATTGGTAGAGCAATAATGGGAGTCATGTGGCCGACTGCCCATGGGGATCCCTGAAAGTCTACATCATGCTGTTGCACGTGCTAATACCATGTGTGCTTACTCACATGGACTTAAGGTGGTTGTACCATTACAAAACTATGGGCTATTGGCCTCCCACACACCATTTACTCACTGATGCTGTGCTATCTAGGGATAACTCCCATAATCATGGTTACACATATACACTGTTGCACTTTGGCCTTCAGAACGCTGTGCCCTATAATACCTTTAACGTTAACGTCCGTGATAAACTGTAGCTTTCATAAAAGGTCATTTACTAACAGAAACACAATACATTATAAGAATGGAATGCATGATGCGGGCTTGGCACTCCCAAGTCTGCCAATGACTTATTACTGTAAAAGTTGGGCAAGGCTCTTAATAATTATGTTGCAAAGTTACACCCTGCTGATTGGAAAAGTAGTGGAGCCAACCCTCTGCACTTGCAAAATACAAAAAGTTCCAGTGATTAAAACTTACTATTGCTGGTGAATATTCAGTGGCCTAAATGAGGCGTGCCGAGGGTGGCCGCGGAGCTAGCCTCCTACACTACTACTCTCTTAGCCTGCCCAACCAAGATGCCAACATGGCAGTGACGAGGGCTCCAAGAGCCCGCACCAAGGTCGAGTTGACAACTGCATGAAATCTTATGCGTGCCCTCTTGAAAACTAACATGATACATCTTATTCTTTTAATAGCACACACACGTTGGTGACATCCCCGCGAGCCTCCGGGCGTTCCTCCGGTTGCTCAAAGAACAGTTGCGGGGAATGTCACCATACAAAACTTCAAACAAATCACTCTAACTCTGTGCTGTGCAATTCATATTTAGAGAGTTGCTTTGCTGTTGCAATTGCTTGTAAATAAATTCACTTTAAGCTCCTCTGCTGCCATTTAAGGATTATTAAGAATCGGCGTCGTATCCGCAGCAATGGCACCGTAGAATTGTCCCTTCCGCCCTGCTTATGTCATGCTCGTGACATCACTTCAAAGCGTGGAAATCTCTGTGCTACATGGGACTACGGCAACTTCAATTTGCCTGTCTTACAAAGGAATCGTTACACTTGGTATGTTTGGTACATACGCAAATCTTATATAGGCAAGGCCATGCTGTTCCCTGTTATCTGGGTTACATAGGGGCTGCGATGCACTTTACAAAGGCCTACAGACCCTCCTAATTCACATGCATGTTAGGAGTTCACTACACTACTGTGCGGGCAGTTCACTCGCTCCTACCAATGTATTATGTACCTGGTAGTCGTGGCTTTGCGGGGACGTCATGCCAGATCGCTAATGATTTGCCTTCACGAGTTAACTCTTGAAGGCAAACAATTAATTAGACAGTTGGGAGTTATGCGATCCAGGTCCCCAAGAAAAGTGACTTGCTCATTCTCGGCAACCTGCACCAGCGTATTCTTGGCTGTTCTTGTCAACTCTCAGTGTGCTCTAAATGTGATTTGTGACTGCGTAGTGCAAATGGTCAGGGAAGACTCAGAGTGAACCCTGTGTTCACATCACACTTAGCATTTGAAAGGATGTGACTTAGTTTACTTTGGACTTTTCCAACTCTCTGTTTCCTATGATGGATGGATGCCACGAGGTCACAGATAACACAAATAAAATTATGAACCAAACTTCTTATTAAATAACAAAGCATTGTCATACTGTTGTAAATTTTGATTAGATTCTCTTAGTTTGCAAGAGTCAACACATGATTTACAAAAATCTGTAGAAATAATTTTTTTACTTTTATAGCACACAAGCCACACTGGTTGCTTTTCTGTTAACTTGCTGATTTCAGTGTTCTCCTATATTAATTGTCTTAGTTTAACAAGGTATCTTTTACTAGTTTGGACTCACATGTGAGGAAGAGTGGAAAAGGAGTGTTCCAGGCACCGTGAATAACATTGGCCAGTTTGTCGGACTGCCACTTGCAGGCTTTATATCAGATAAGTGAGTGATAAAAAATTTTTTTATTCCTAAATAGTGAGTACATGTGGCCAACACACTTTTAAGTTCACATTCTGATATTATTAAACAAATATAGCTTTATAACTTTTGTAAAAAATGTTGCTTGAATGCATGCAGAGCATTTAAGAGACTGCACTTATTGCAAGTGAAATTGAAGTTGATACAAATGCATGTTGTTTCAGGATTGGTCGTAAGAAGTCTTTAATATGTTCTGCATGTTTAGCCTGTATCATGGGTCTACTTCGTTCCTTCGCCTGGAGTTTCAACTCGTTCATTGTCTTAGAGTTCCTAGATGCAGTGGTAAATGGTGGATTATACTTTTCTAGTTTTATTCTAGGTAAGCATAAATCTGTATGCAGGATGAGTTGCAATTACATGCTAAAGAAAATGTGAGAGAGATCAAAACAATATGTCTGCAAAAAAAATCTTTGTATAGGTTGTTCACGGTAAAGGGAGAACTTTTGAGGCCCTAGTTACTTTTTCCTTTCAGCCATTTTTTATGCTTTCACATTTTCAAATAGATATTGACATGTAAGTTAAAAACACGGTGTATATATTCCACCACACTTGGAAGTTAACGTCTAATGCTAAGATAAAATATATTTATTCA
Organism: Dryococelus australis; assembly: GCA_029891345.1. Classification (NCBI taxonomy): domain Eukaryota; kingdom Metazoa; phylum Arthropoda; class Insecta; order Phasmatodea; family Phasmatidae; genus Dryococelus; species Dryococelus australis. The sequence goes on from CM057003.1 coordinate 107,819,954, forward strand.
ATATTATTCCAAATGAGAAGGCTTTCAAAAGGACTCACTTTACTATGAACGGCCTATATTAACATGTACCCGGAAGCAGGTGTACTATGTAAAGTGAGAATTAAAAATGTGTTCAAGTGAAACCATATTTGCAGCCTTTTAATGGAATTAAATTTGTTATTTTGAACTGTAAGCAATTTTCTGTGATTACATATTGTCAGTGCATTAGAGTTAATAAAAAAAAATTGCTTTGGGCATTAGCAGCCCTGTATTTCCTGCTTAGTTCAGCATGGGTTCTATTTCCCATTTCACAATAAATAGTTTCTTTATTTATTGTGTACATACAATATAGTACATTCATTATTTTAACAATAGGAAATTAATTTTCTATTGCCTGCAAGAATACAAAAGGTATTAAATGATAATAAATAGGAATGTCATGCAATATAGTAATGTTAGGCTGCATACTTGTCAAGCATACATACATACGCTCGCAATTAGGCTACCGCCCGGTGGTGAGCTCTCTCACCTCTCCTTCACCCAACCAACTCCTTTTCCACCCCCTTCCTGAATTTACCAACCCCTCTCACAGATAACAATTCCTCCCTCAACACATTCCACTCCCTCACAAGCATGGACTGCCTACCCCGATCCGTTCTCCTCCACACCCTCTGAAGCTTCTTACTGTTGTTTCCTCTTCCTCTAAACACCCCCTTACTTAGCTTGCAGTGTAGCCCTCCCCATCCTCCCTCTTCATTCACCACCCTGTACATCCTGACTAGCCGTTCAACTTTCCTCCTGTCGTTCAATGAGCTCCACCCCATTTCTTTCATCATCACTGATGGCCTATAGTTCCCTTCTTCCTCACCATCTTGCCCCTGCCTTCTCCACCTACCCTTCACCCATCTTGCTGCCCTTCTCTGCACCTTTTCCAGTTCTCGCACCTCCACCTCCACATACGGGTCCCATACTGCTGCAGCATATTCTAACGTTGGCCGTACCATTGTGCCATACGCCTTCTCCTTTACCTCACAGCTGACTCCATTCAGCACCCTTCCCAGCATATCCAGAGCCCTTCTTCCCTTTGCAACTACCCTCTCTTGTTTTTTCCACCTGAGGTCTCCCTGCAGTACAATCTCTAGATACTTATATTCTCCTGCTTCTTCTATCTCTTGTCCCTTCCATCTGTACATGTCCCTGCTTATCATCTTCTCCCTTGTGAACCTCACTACCTTAGTTTTTCTTACATTTATCTTCATTTTATTCTTCTTGGTCCACAACCATATCTTATCAATGTCCGCCTGAAAATCCCCCCCCCCCCTCCATCCTCAGCATATACAACACAATCGTCTGCAAACAATCTGATTTTTCCCGTAATCAACCAAACCCATGTCATTTACCATTATGGTAAATAACAAAGGACCCAGCACGCTTCCCTGTGGTACCCCTGATGTAACCTTCTCTTCCTCCGATATTGCCTCCCCCACTTTCACCCTCTGCCTTCGCCCCCTGAGGAAGTCCCCTATCCATTCTACTACCCTCCTGTCTGGTATCAGCGCCTCCACTTTCCTCATCAATGTCCCATGGGGCACCTTATCAAATGCCTTCTCAAAATCTATAAAGCAGGCATCCACCTGCTTCCCCTCATCAACTACCTGCACCAGATCCTCTAATAACCCAGCCAGCTGAGTCTCACACGAGTATCCTCTCCTGACACCATGCTGGGACTCCTTCAACCAATTCATATTGTTCATAACCCTCACCACATACTGCACCACCAGCCTCTCCATTACTTTTCCTGTACTTGACATGACTCACGTCTGTAGCTGCCAGGCCTCACCCTATCCTCTCCCTGCTTGTGTATAGGTATCACCATAGCATCCTTCCAATCTTGTAACTTACCCTCTCCTAAGGACTTTTTAATCAGCACTTCTAAACATTTCACCAACTCCCTGCCTTACTGCTCTCCAAACCCCTAATTACCTTTTCTATCCCCCCACTCCCTCATCTTAAACTCACTATACACCCCCGAACCCTGTTTGTCCCCCTATTCCAACCCTCCTTTGCCTCAAACACTGACAAGTACTGTCCTTGCAGCATCTCGGATTTTTCTTGGTCATTTGTCGCATGCCTACCATCCCTTCCTCTCCTCCCCTTAACAGCCTAACATACCTACACAATTTCTCCCATTCCTTGCCTTTTCCTTCTTCCACCATGTTCCTCAGAAATACATTCTTTGCCTGTTAAAGCTTCCTTCAAAGCTCCCTACCCATTTATTTAATCATTTCTTTAGATCTTATCATCCCTTCATTTCTCCACTTGACATGTAATTTTCTGTACTTCCTCTTTATTGTCAAAATCTCCTGTCCATATTATGACGGATCTCCCCCAGTCCATAACCTTTTCATTGGCACAAATTTCTCCAACATAACCTCCATTAATCCTTTTAACTCCCTCCACAATAGACCATTTTTTAAACCTGTCTCTGGGGAAGATTTCTGCCCCCTTCTTGTCTCTTCTCCCATACTGCCACACAAACCTTTCTGCCATTTGCTCTTCCCTCATCCTGCCAATCCAAATTTCCACAACCCGGATATGATGGTCACCTATACCATCCAATACTATTGCACCAACTACGGCATTCCGAGGTCTGACCAACACCACACCCAGCACTGATCCAACACCCTCCTCATTCCATCTCGTAGGTGTTTCTACTACCTGGACTAATCCTCTGTTGACTAACTGTGCTGCCATTCTCTATCATGCTACCCATTCCTTCTGCACCCTCTACCCATTTCACCCCTGGCATATTCAAATCCCCTGCTACAACAACCCACTGCCTGTCCTTTAGTCTATCGACCCTCTCCTTGATCATCTCAATTGCCTGCCATCCGTGTCCTGGTGGTCTATACGCTGCCAGCAAAGTAATACTCCTATTACTACTACCACTCAATTTAATTTCCATTACCTCGACATCCTCACTAACCCATTCTACCGCCCCTTTTAGCACTTTCCTTACACACACCATTATTCCTCCTCTCCCATCCCTGTCTCTTCTGAAGATGGTGAACTTATACTGCCTACATTCAATATCCAGTACTTCCTCAGTCTGCCAAGTCTCCACAGCTACCACTATATCCGCCCCATATCCTTCAACCTTTCCCCAGAAGCCCTCCAGCTTGTTGTATACATTCCTACAGTTCACCACCATTATCTTTATACTAGTACTCTGCTTTACCATCCTACATTGCTTACCTCCTATCTCCACCCCTGCGGCCTCACCAATGCTATCCTCTCCATTTCTCTCCCCTTCCGTTTCCTTGTTTCTAACTGATTGCTATTTCAACAACTGCTGCTTTGCCCTAACCCTCTCCATGCAGCCAGCTACTTCTCTACCTAGCAGATCACCTAGAATCCTCTTTCCCTGTTATGTCAGGTGAACCTGGTCCCTCCCTACACTTTCCCAGCCTACCCATTTCCTACTATCTATAAATGTAGCCCCCAAATCCCTACACACCCTCTTATATAACTCACTCGCAGCCACTGCCTACCTATAGGATACTCCTTTCCTAACCAGCACACCACTGACTACTGCCCTAGCTTCAGGGAACTTCTCCCGCACTTTCCTGTCCCACCTCCCTATGAGCCAGGTCATTTCCCCCTACATGAATGAGAAATACCTTTGCCACCCTGCTACCTCTCATACCACTAACCCTTTCCTCCAAATCCTTGGTATTTGCCCCCCCCCCCCCCAACCTGCTTTATATGTAATTTCCTTCCTGATATTCCTCAGCTCCATCCCCTTTACAATAGAGCTGCCTAGAAAAACTACCTCTGGCTCCTTTCCTACAACCTGTTCCTGCTTTGTGGCTCTTCCACCCACCTGCCAACCCTTGTCTCCGGCCTCCTGCTGCACGCTTGTTTCCCTCCCTTTGGCCAGCTCTCCTCTCTCTCCTCTGGCCCTGAACTGTCCACTTTCTCCTGCTTGCTGGTCTTTGCTAATCGCACACTTGCAAGCCTCAGCATACTGCTTCCTACCTTCTACCAATGCCTGTTCCCTGCTTTCTGCTTCCCGTTCCTCTATTCCTGATTGCTTCCTGCCTACTATTATCACCTTATCCCTTGCTTCTCTAACCTTATTTGCTATCTTATGTCTCCTACTGCCTTATCCCTTTCTACTGCCTCCAACTCCTCTATCCTCCTCCTTAATCTTACCACCTCTATCTCTGCCTCCCTCCTCCTCTGCCTTTTCTCCTGCAGTTCCTTCTGCAGCCCTACTTGCATTCTGCCTAGCTCTTCCTCTCTACTCAGCTTTTCCTCCTGTGGACTGGCTTTCATTTTCCTTAGCACCCCCTTTACATCTTCCAACTCCTCTAACTTATCCACCCTCATTTCTACTCTACTCTTACCCATCTCATTCCTGACCTTTTCCTCCATCCTCTCAATCCTATGCATCTTTCCGTCTCTTTCCTGCTCATCAAATCTACCATCTCCCCTTTCCACCTCTCCTCCTTAGCCACTTTCATTGGCATTGGCACACCCTCTACAAAGCTTCCCCTCAGCATATCCCAAATCCAGTTGCAAGAACTTGTACCCAAGACCATGCCACCAGCAGTATCTGCAAGTGACATTTTTTCTCTCATGTTCCATCGCATAAAAAAAATTAGTTTTTTAGAACTTCCTTGAAAAAGAAATGTATTCAAGTTCTTTAGACAAGAAAGACTACTTTTAATTCTTTTGGCCAAATAATTTGAACTAATAAATAAAATGATTTATAAAAATATTTGCCAAATTTTTAACAGGTTGATCATTAAAAATATACAGCTTCCCACAGAGCTAGTCTGTTTTCTGTCAGCCTGAAAAACACCTCACACATGGCAATCCCAGTCAGAAATTTTATTTCAAACTTCACTGGCTAGAGACAGAAGGGATGACATCATCATTAAAACCACTTATGAGCCCTTCGATAATGCTAAGTCATGTGATAGTGTATTATAATTACTTAATCGTTCTTGCTGAGAATACGTGCCATTCTTTTGAAGTTGAGGTGGCACCTCAGCACAGTGTGATGGTGTCACAAAGAATTCTACTCAGCTCATGAGCATTGTAGGAATAAAAGAGAAGGGAGACTTTCCCCACCTCAGTCATATATTTTTGCAACACAATTTCAATGACTAATTTTATAATCCAAGTTCAGCAGAAAAATATTCTCATCTAATCTCTATCATAGCTGTAGCTTTTAAATTAATTAAATTATTTACTGTTCATTCCTATTTTCACCCTCCCTTAAACTCAGGAAATGGAAATTAAAAATGTGTTTCCTCTTCAAAATAAAAAAGTAATTAGTAAAAAATTAGTTTTTGTGCGGTTTGTCGAGCATAACAGTTGTGCCATAATTATCACACTTCAGAAGGATTATCAAGTTATAAATTTAGATATAACTTCACTGGGTAGCTCCTCATCTGAAAATAATAGTTATATATCTGCAGTTAGAGCCAGACAGACACAAATGAAATTATATGAAGTATTTTGTCTGCACTGGCTGGTAGCAGAAGGGGCTCAGAACCCCAAACACCAACCAGATGACTGACCCAGTCTCTAATTCTGATTTGTAACACTTCTCTCAAATATGTTTAATTCTAATCAGCTTGACAGCTTTCCATTAGGGCATTTTCTGATGGCAGTGTGGTGTCAACAGGCATAGAGATGGTACACCCTAGCAGGAGGGTACTGGCTGGGACAGTTCTGAGTGTGTCCTACTCGTTGGGAGAGTCTATTTTGGGAGTAGTAGCCATGGTTCTGCAGAACTGGCGAACATTGCTGCGTGTAATTTATGCTCCAGCTGTACTGTTCCTGTCTTACTGTTGGTGAGTGTACGCAAACTGTTCTTACACACCCATAAAATTACATTCACGATCAGGAAATACAATTCTCTTTGTTATGAATATCACAATCACATTATACTATTTACACAAGTATAATATTATTTTTTAAAGTCCTCGTGGAATGTATTCTGATTTACTGAAACTGGCATTTTATAGTAATTGTTTGTGTGCTACATGGCATATCAAAAGAAATTACAGTAAAAACTTACTTTTCTCAGCTGCATGGTACCAAATTAGAAATAAATATATATTTCTGATCACAGTATGCATAAATCCCTTACTTCCATAAAAAATTGAAAGTCAAGAAATGCCAACATATCCAAAGGTATCAGAATTTTTACCAACAATAAAAATTATGGGGATTTTATCTTCCCACAATACACTATACGAGACCCAAACATTTTATTACGTATCATATTATTCCATACAAGTATCTTAAAATTAAGTAATGATACATGTACAATGATTACAAAATAAGTCATTAACTTATGTTTGATGAGGATAGAAACAAAATAAAAGGGTGACAGCCAAATACTCCGTTTCCTGCATGGATAATATAAAACCTTTTGTTTGTTTGTGTGCGTGTGCATGTGTGTATATGTATGTATGTGATACACACACACACACACACACACACACACACACACACACACACACACACACACACACACACACAGGATGGTCCACCTAACGTGGCCACCTCCAAAATTTCCACAACGGTTGCAGATCACAAAGAGGTTTCACTATATGAGATTACGTACGGAGGCAAGCAATTTGCCACAAAGTGACTATTCATAATACGTGTATGGACAGAAAGAATTAAACCACATAATATTTTTCCCCTTGAAAACGTATATTTATTTCAACTGTATCTGAAAGTACATGCAAAGAAGAATTCAGTGATACAGCATATGCAATGGAAAGTAACATAGAAACATCCAGAAATAATGTGCAAATATGATTTTAGTTAAGTGGGCTGGTAGCATGGGGCAGTGGACCTGTACTCACAATTGTAAGCAAGCAACACGGCCCGTGACTCGTCCTGGCGGGATCGCTTCCTTATAGCAGCGTAGCGCTTCCTTATAGCAACGTAGCGCTTACCTTATTGGGGCAAGAGGCATAAGGTTGCTTCATCGGTAACTATTATGTTCTTCAGAAAATTGTTGTCAAACCTTACAGATGTCAGAACAAACCTACAAAACTGAACACGCTGCTGGAAATCACCTTCATGTAATGCCTGATGAAGTCACATAATATGGATGGAATTTCCGTTGGTGCAGTATCCATAACACACTTGTTTTACTTAGTCCTACTAACCTGGAAAGTTCTCGCTTACCCAGGTGGGGGTTTAATTAGACACGTGCCAACACATTGTGTTGATGCATCTCATCCGTACCAGTCTTTAGTCGCACTCGTGTTCTTGAATTCCAATCACCCCGTGACAAGAGACAAGTGCAAATTCTTCGTATCATTTGCAGTAAGATGGGCATCAGATTAGTATATCCTTTCACCATACATTTGGACGGCTTGTTTGGCATTTCTGCCACATTCACCGTTAATAAGTAGAGCATCCAGTTTTTCCTCATTTGTGAAGTTCATTGCGTACGTACAGCCACACATTGCAATATTACTTACCATAACAGATTACAGAAGTCTGGTGCTGTGCTGCTATTGGGAAACGGTCCCACCAGGATGAGTCATTGCATGTGTTGCTTGCTTACAGCAGTTCTCATAGATCCACTGCCCCATGCTACTACCCCACCTAACTTAATCAGATTTACATATTATTTCTTGGTGTTTTTGTGTTACTTTCCATTGTATATGCTATATTATTTAATTCCTCTTTGCATGTACTTTCAGATGCCGTTGAGATAAATGTTGGTTTCCAGGGGAAAAATCATAAGTCATTTAATTATTTCTGTCTATACATGTGTTACGAATAGTCACTTTGCAGCAAATTAGTTGCCTCTGTACATAGTTTCATTTAGCAAAAACTGCATTTCGTGATCTGTAATCGTTTCAGAAATTTTGGGTGTCTTATGTTAGGTGAACCACCCTGTGTGTGTGCGCATATGTGTGTATGTGGTGTACACACACACAGAGATGCATTACTACATACTTTACAAAATTGCATATATGTAGCCTGAAAGACAAAAAGATACTCATTTTATTTTTATACTAAACTGTTTGAGATGTTTTGTCATTATTGACAGAGCATTCTAATTTCCAGAACACAATAAAAACAGTTTATGATGTTACATGTAATAATATTCTCTGTGAAAGACCACTTGTGTGATGCAGTAAAAATATAAAAAGTTTCAGTAAAGAAACATTAATCAAAAAATTTACTAAGGAAGTTTAAGGTATTATGAAAGCTGTTTTAGTGTGTCATCTGTATGTCTGACTCACTGCGAAAGGCATTGGAGGAGCTCAGAAGGAAGAGAACTGGCTGTATGTTCAGGCTGATTCCAGAGTCAACTCGATGGCTGGTGTGTCAGGGGAACGTTGCTAAAATGAGGGAAGCTCTTTGCACAGAGGCTAAGAAAAATGGTATAAACATGTCCAGCAAGCTTCTGGATAAACTGGAGGTACACACACAAACATTTTTTTTTTTGCTATGTTATTGAATTATGATTGTTTATTTGTAAACCAAATACTGGTTCCTTAACATTAGTGCCAATTTTTATTTCAAATCTTAGTTATTATTACTCTTATTGATGTTATATTTAGTTTGCTTTCACTGAACCACCGATCAAAAACAGAATGATGGCATATCAGAACGTGAGACGAGTGGCTCGTTAACAAGAATGATATCTTCTCTTTTCCTTTCTCTTTCGTCTATCTACATTTTTGAGTGTGTATTGTCTAATGAACAACCAAGGTATCCATACCCATGATATTTAATATGTAAAATTTTTTGCATAGGTACTGAAAATGGGTAAACACAAGCAATAACTAAAGAAGTGTACAAATTAATTACATGACAAACCATAGTTTATGACATTAATGACAATTCGACTATGTATTAATCCCTAGCTTTATACACAATATACCAAAGTAAGTCATTCGTTGCTGTTCTGGTATTATTTAATATTTAAATCCCTGATATGCACACAGGTTGTCAGAATGATCAACTTGAAATTTATATACTACAAAATTATAAATGAGCGTGGTAACTTTATACAAATGTTTTTGGGTTGCAATCAGTTTTTATGGAGAAAACCTTGAAACGTGTTGAGGTAGCAGCTCTTTGTATTAGCCTAGAACCTTGCACATTACAGTACTAAGGTGACGTGAAGCATGGTTTGCGACTAGTTCCAGTGCAAAAAAATAAAAAACCATTTTGTTTCTGTATGCAATAAATCATGCTTGCTGCCAATCAGTGATGTTTGAAGATAACTGGCAATTTAGTTGTAGTTATTTCCAGTCCTTCAAATTAATCTTTTAAGTTTACCTACCATTCTAGCATCCAGCCAGTTTTTGACAGATGACTCTGTATTGCAGGATAAACCTGATGCAAGCACACTGAAAGATAAGAGAAGCACAGAGAGCATGCTTCTCAGACTTATCCACTCAAGGAAGCTGATGCTAAGGTTCCTTAACTGTTGTACTTGTGAGTAAGTAATGGCATGGAACGACGTTATTTATGTCATGTTATATTAAAATAATTAGTACATGCTACCCTAACATTAGGCTAGTTTTGTTTGAATGATTCTTGCAAGGGAGGTAATTCATATTTGAACTATGGACATACGCCATTGCAAACACTTCATTGTAGTCTCGGAAAACCTACTAGGGGGGGGAAACAACAACAACAAATAGAATAAATATCTATGAACGGGCGCGAGTTAGCTGTTGTCGACATTCCTATTTTTTTTTTTTTTTTTTTTTTTTTTATCTAAGATAGTCCTGAGACTACAACAAAGTATTTGCAATGGTGTATGTCCATAATTATTTTTCCAACAATAAAACTAGTTTGTTATAAATACAAAATGCAAGATGCTTGTAGAAGCTACATTAAACTTAATGATGCATGAATTTTGAAATTTTTTGTAAACTATTGTAGACTAATAATAAGTTATGTGAAAATGCCACAGCAAAACAATTTAAAGTAGTAGGCCTACCACTTTGGAGTACAATAGTTATTAAGTAGTACATTTTACATTATGAACCAACAAACACTGCCCAGTTTGGTTTCCTGTGCATTGTTAGAAAATATATACTAATATTATAAAGAGGTAATGTGAGTTTGTTTGTTTATATATCTCGGGTAATCTCGGGAACTACATGGCCAATTATTATAGTTATTTCATTATTAGAACGTTACATTCTCCAGATGGTCATAGGCTAGGTTTAATTAAAAAGAAAAAGTCTTTGAGAAATTTAAAAATTTGTAAAACAAGTCAGAGAAAAATGAGCTCCTTGGCTGCTTTCTAAGTATGCTCTACCAAAACTACAGGTTCAATTCTTATAATTCTTTCATTGTTAGAAAGCTACATTCTTCTAGATGGACATAGGCATATGTCAAGTGAGGCCACAGAGGCCCAGTCTGTAGAGTAATGCCAATTGGAGCCGCAATGGCCCAATGGGTAGAGCAATCCCAAGTGGGAATGCAGAGTCTCAGTGGCAACAGCACTCTCAAGTGGGGCTGCAGTGGCTCAATGGACCTTACATTATCTTAATATTATAAATTTGCAAGAAGTCGTCGCAGGTAGTCACAAATATATAGGTATATGTATTTTAATAATTTCATAAAAACTGAGTGAAGTGATGCCAGGCTTCTAGTATATAATAAATCCAATGTAGCAGTATGCTTTTAAAACTGCAATACTGTAACTGGTTTTACAGGCTGACCAATGCATTTGTGTACGTGGGTCTGACACTGACCTCAGTGGCAGTGGCTGGGGACAAGTATGTCAACTTTATCCTCGTAGCGCTGATTGAGGTTCCAGCAAGCATCATCACATATTACACCATGGACAGGTTCAGTAGGAGACTGTACCAGGCCATGTCACTCATTCTGTGTGCAGTCTGCCTGTTTGCATTGTCCATCACACCAGGAGGTAAGTCCACTGCATGTTTACGCAGAAGTAAAGTCAGTTCAGAGTAACTTGAATAAAATTTTTTTTTTGTTTACAAACGGGAACACATTTCGCCTGATATTGTGAATGAAATATAATCATGCAATTATTAAATTGACTACCCAATATGCATAAAAATATGTGAACAGTATAACAGCTGAAGAACCAATATTATGCATTAACTGATAAGAGTGGATGAGGATACTTCACTAAAGTTCTTGTATGTCTATTGGGAAGTTCAGCGTGATCTTGAGGGTAGCTGTTGGTGAGCTGTCTGGTGCAGCGGTACTTTAGATGATTTTATAGTCCAATGTTATCAACAGTTGCTCAGACCATGCTGCCGCCTCTTAACAGATAAATGGATGAGCAGTAGTGATCCAACAGTGTGTCGTCACTGCTTCCAGGTCCACACCACTTCTGTAGCTAATCCTATTTTTAGCTCTCCCTGCCGACCCAAAATAATGCTCTGGAAGTCCACATGGGATATGCAGAAGCACAGATTTGGTCCTTGTACTCCTTACAAAAGTCTAGGAAGTGATGTCCCAAAGCACAACTTCTTCTTTATCCTCACATTTCCCCCTTTATCAGAAAGAATTCTGAACTGTTTTTTTGGACTGTGCTTCTGTCAACCAGAACAGCTTAGCAACAGGCTACCTTCTGCAGATGGCTCTGCATGTTCTTGTTCTGGGAACTAAAGAGTGTGCGACTGATGTGCACTTCTTATCACCAGTACTTCTCTATGATCGTTCTCATATGTTTTTTACAATGAGATGGTACACATTGTGAGTGCCATCTCAGTCACTCCCTTACAAAAGATTAATGTGGGAGTCCTGCTTCATTTTTGGAGATGTCTACGAGATGTGGAGTCACCATTGTGTTTGTACAGACTTTCTTAGTTTCAAAGTTTCTTTTTCAAGAGCAGCAAAGATTTGTAATTTCAGGACCAGTAAGAATTGTGAATGTGTAACCTTTCTGCTACTAAATAAAAACAGAACTAATTTCTTGTGCTATTACTGCTCCATTGTCGCTGCATAAATTTTAGACATCTATAAGAAATAATTTGGCTTTGATTATTTCTGCATAATTTTTGTTGCAAACCCATTTGTAGCTAGCCAATGGACAAAATTCATTAAATATTTTGTTTAACACTTTCTATAACAAATATACAAGAAAATATTTCTATTGTCATCCAAAACAGTCGGAGCTCGTATAGGTTAGTGATTTAGCTAACATTACAACTTGTGCTTTTTTTTAACTCATGGTTACCCAGATTTTGTAATAAGTCCTCAACATCATCACTCCTGCAAGGAATTATGTTAAGTACCTTTACTGTACTGGCCCTAGCCACGCTAGTCTATTTACTGCTATCCCTAGGGCCAACAATAAAAGTGATCCAAACACAAGGGGATTCATAAATATTACTCATAATGTTTGTTAGTAGTCTCGGGTCCTATTACGTCAGCCAGCAGCTAAAACAGCTTTCCCCTAGCACTCGTGCTCCAGCTTTAATATCCCCAAGGGTAACATGAGGGAATGATACAAAAAGGATGGTAGATAAAAATACCTATGTCAACTAACAGGACATATACTGTTTCCATGTAATTTTCAAAATGTTTTCAATACATTTTCTATTTTTAATTTGTTTATGTAAATGGTATTCTTAATAAATTGAGTCTCAGACGTTACACCGTACAAGTGGGAACGGATAGGATTTAGTCTGGTGTAAGTTAACATGTAACTGTGTATTGTATTGACTGACGTTGGTTTCCTCCCTGGATAATAGTCCCTAGATGCTAAATCCCGGGGACCTTAGCCTACCTCTCCTATCGGGTAATAATTGGGGGTCGCTAACCTAACGAAAACCCTAAGAACTGAAAGCCGGTTGGGTCTGGGTATCTCCCACGTTGAATGATAATTACGCTTTAGTTTTCTTAAGTTTAGCAACAAAAACAGGTCATGGGGAGAAAATCCCTAAAGTAAGTTTGATTTGAAATGACTCTTGATACGAGGCTCTTGTTTTACTCACAGTTATGGCTTCCAAGGTCCGCGATATCAGCTTCAAGGGTAGCATAAAGGATAGGGGCCTAAACAGGGCTTTTAGGTTTTCTGTCTACCCGGCCTCAGTAGAGGGTTGGGCGAGTTGGTATGCGTGCAGGCACAAAGTCAGTATTGATAGGGGCCGCTTTTGGACAACTATGCATCCGAGGCGATAAGCGTAGGTTAATGATCTTGTCTTATGGAGTGTGTACTGTGTATGTCTGTTGTGACGTACTCGCTCGTGGTGGAGTTCGTGGGGTTGCAAGTTTGGCCTCCGTGGATACTTTAGCAGGGGGTGTGTCAGAAACCTCTTAAGTTATGCCACGGCCAGTCTGACACTAGTAATTTATCCCCGTACTGTAAAATTGCTAGAAACTCTGGGTCCTCACTTGATGTAAGCCTTATGTGGGGACCAAATAATGGAACTGGTTCAACTTCTGTTAAGGGGGGTTTACTATTGGTAATAGTATTATCAACTTATCTCAATATTAATATCACTGAGGCCCATAGGGCTTTCCTCATTTTATTCAAACTGCCTTAAGTGGCGTAAGGCATTTAGCTGAAGGCAAACAAGAAATAACTGCTGCAAGGAAACTCTGAACTCGGGGAAACACCAGTGTCCCCTAGTTTAGCGTTTGCAAGCTGGGATTTAGGATAGTAAGTGTTGTTAAACCTGGAGTTCCGGAGGCGAAACTCGCCGGAGGTCAACCAACTTGAAATGTGCAAATTCTACCCCGACCTTAATGCAAGTTGGGGCAGGTTTGAGCATCCGACTTAGTTGCCCCTCGTGATAGTTGAGTGAAAGAAAAACTGGTATTGAACTCTTGGCCCTGTACAGTATACTTTCAGGGTACGGTGTGTTCCACCCCTAATTCCCACCGCCCAGCCTTTGCAAGCTGGGACTGACTAGGAGTACAATAAATGTTCAAAAACCTGGGGGTGAGTGACCCTCAAGAGTTCAATCAGGCTGGAGTACTGTATATTTTTTTGTCCGGCCTTGTTTAAGCTGGGGTCGAAGCAAGAACCCAGACTGATCGTAGCTCTTAAGGGGGTTCAGAATTTCTAAGGGGTGTTTTTGGGGTCCACAGACTATCTACCCAGGGGCACACCTCGATTTAGCCTCTTAATCTGTGTGTGTCTGCCATTAGGGCGTTTCACATGGATACAAGTTTAACTTTTGCGGCTAGAACTTCAGAATATAATACGGATGCCACTTAATGCGATTTTAAAGACCTTAACTTAAAAATGGGGTGATGCAAGTAGGTTACACTCAAAATAAGTAAGTAGAAATTGCAAATTCAGATTGGAGTGTATAATTTAATTTTATGGAAGAGAAAGAGACAATGATGTGTAGCTAACTCCTGTTTGAATATTATAATCTGAAGCGTTTCTAACAATTGTAGGTGAAGGCGCGCTACTTAGAAGTGATAAATAAGTAAAAGTTATTATCCAAAACTACGCCAATGCAGCTAATAGAAAAAGGGAGGGGAGTGTTCGTAAGGAACCACAATTACCTCGTAGGTGCTACCTGCTACCATGACTGGTAAGGGAGACAGGGGGACGTTCTTAGATACCTCTCTGGAGATGGCTGACAGTCTAAGTGGCTCTGGCATTACAAGACGTGTCGGAAATGCTGTCTTCGGTGGTTGAACTCAAACTGTGCAGAGAAAGGCATATTGGTTAACTCTGTTTGCATGGCCTCTGGTCTTGTGCAGATTGAGAGGAAGAGAGCTTCACCAATTACCCTGGAGACTTTTTACAGCACTAGACTGTGGTTGCACGTGGTGATGGTCTAGTGGTTAGAACACTTCTAGAGCAGGGCTCCGGTCTTTTCAGACTGGGAGTCAGAGCGGCTTGCATTTACCCCTTCCTACACTCTCAGCCTTATGTAAGCTGGAGGACGGACGACTGTCTCGAGCCCTTAAATGGCATTTCCTTATATACTGAATATTTTTGCTTGGTGGCTCTCAGAGGGGTGCCGGGTTGACTAGCCTCTCCCATAGGGTGAGGAAATTCCAAATGCTGGGCCAGTGTGGCCCTTTTCTTATTGCCTGTGGATGAGGCTTTGATATTTCTATCGCCTCTGCACGAAGCTCTGAAGGCTGTGACGTTTTACTGGCAGAGGTGCTGCTCCCTTGTTGCAACTCGTGGAACTTTGGGCATGGTGTCGATGGCTCGTCGAACAATAAAATTCCTGCATTGGGGTTAAGAACGACCATATGACGGTTTTGAGCGAACAGTACAATTTATTTACTAACCACGTGTCTGTAGTCGCGCCGCTGGACCCTGTAGGCACGTGATTATTGTACTATTGGAAAATAACTTGCTCAAATAAGCGTTGGTGTTTGGAGATGGGGTGAAGTCGTAAAATAACGTGCATGCACAATGCGCAGGAATGCGACATGACACTGACGTGAAACTGAAATGTGCACACTCTTTGAGTACATTTTCTATCATGTAAGCCTATCATACAACAAATTTTCAATGAAGTCTCAGTCTTTGAAGTTTGCAGAGTCATAAAGATACTACCGTAAACTTCAAAAACAGTATATAGTACAGTATTTACAATGTCTGCTATTCAGGTACAGTATGTGATGATGCTGAAGCTACACTGGCAGCAAAATTTAAATGGTCAGAAGAGTTTGGACAATATTAATTTAGTAAGGACAGACTGTGACCTTGTCAATAATAAAAACTGCTTGATGATGCAAATTCACACACACACACACACTCTGACAACTTTTAAAATATAAGACCAATTAAAGTAGAACATTTGTTTAACCATCAATTTCTATTAACCATCAGCCCTAAAGAGGAAAATTAAATTAAAAATGGAACAGGATATAAGATATAGTAGTCGAAAACTTCTTGTTTAAATTAACTGCTATTTTACACAAGGTTTCAAATTAACAGAATGTACTGTACATGCCTAATATTACATTTTACTGTAATATGCTTAAGCCTAGGCTTTTGGTTCGTAGTCATGGAAAATTGGGGCGGAGGGTTCTGTATTTCTATTATCCGTCTATTCACTCGTCCGTCACAGTGATGGTCCCGACCTTTACTGATAATAGATGTTCTACTATATTAGCAATTATGAAAACTTTTTTTGAACTTAACTGCTCAATGATTTCCATGGGAAAATTACTATTTTTTAACTAGCTAAAGTGGCTTGATTTACAGTTAACTTAAAAATGGAATGTTACTTGTTGAAGGGTACAGTACATAAAAAACAGCAATACATGAAACTGCTGCATACAGTGAAGCCAGTAGATTTGAAATTCTGTTCTGCAGGTTCATACTCTCTGCGGCTGTACTTGTTCCTGTTTTGCAAACTGGTGATTTCCGTTTCATACACAACACTCCATGTGTACATGTCGGAAATGTTTCCAACGCCAATACGCCATTCTGTCATCAACACCAGCTGCATGATCAGCCGTTTGGGGACCATGGTTGCCCCCATTACTCCACTACTGGTATGTTGATCATATAAGGGTGCTGCCTAGTGCATGATGGGTTGAGTGAAAGGATACGGTTTATCATGTTAAATGATTTTAGGCATGTCTCGGCCACCTTTCACTATCACTTCCAAACAAACATTTTGTCCATCTTTGCCTGGGTCAGATTTCTACCAATAGTCCTGAAGACATTTAAGATGTAAAACAACATCCTTTCACTCGGCCGAGCCCACACTCTGAAGCAGTATTATGAATAAGTGTTTTCAATATCTTCTCCAGAATATTCACACAAGAATGGCACTAAAGCATTGTGAGATTTCAATAGCTACATGTTTCTAGATGCAGTGAAATATCAAAAGTCCAATTTATTTAACTAACCAAATTCAGACTTGCCCTGCCATTTGTAATTTACAAAGACACTAGTTCACCTTAGATGTACTTAGACAGGCACTTGTTACTTTGTTCAGACTTTATGTACAATGGTATTCAGAATCCATTTTTGTGTTTGTTCACTAGCTTTGTGGATGTTGTTACAGTACATGTTCTCAGATACATCAACAGTATGCGACATAGATGAATATGTATATAATGTTTGTTACACTCCAATCAGTTACTTCACACCTTTCTGAAGCATGACGAAGTTCTACTTCCAGGATATTCCTCCACCTCGTGCTAAAGCAGGTTTCACACGATGCAAGATGCATTTCGCGCAAGATTTTGTACAAAATATTCCCTACGAGAATGCCAACTAAATTGCATGTGAAACGAGTTCACACGCACATAAATAAGATGAATACTCTCTTGCATCAATATTAGTTGATAGTCCTGGTGAGTACCAAACAGCCAAGGTATTATAATACAAAATACGAAGTTACTTACTTCAACAAGGTATTTGTTTCATAGCTATCCCTTGAAAATATAATTGTTTTTATTTTATTCTCAGCGAACTATCTAATGTATGCTTTCAAGTTATTTTCCAGCAATGTTTTATTTCCCTGTATTCTTCTTCGCACACCTCAGATTATGATTTTCTTTTACTTTATTGTTGAGTTTACAACAGGTCACATGACCAGCATACAAGGACCAATATAATCGCAACTTGCATCGCCTTGAACGAGAAAAATAGGACCTGCTGTATCTCATTTCGTGCAAGATGTGCCTTGCGAAAGAAATTCTCTTGGAAGGTCGGCATCTCGTGCAAGTTTGGCACTCATCTTGCATCGTGTGAAACATGCTTAACTAAGTTTAGCAAAGTCTAAAAATTACACCACAGGACAATGCACTGAGTTCATGCGCACTCGGTTGTAATGATATTTTGCGCAAGAACTATTTCCTATTAGGAACACACATGTTTTCTCACTGTTTTTATTAATATTTATTACAAATGAACTATCATAATTTATAGAAAAAATACAATCAAAACTTCAATTTAATGAAAAATTTTTTTAATGTTAACAGGTATAAAATGCTTGTGATACATGGCATAATTAGGAAATATCTTAACATGTTATACATGGGGTGATTTTTCAAAGGTTTGATTCGAAAAGTGCGAAGAAACTATTAATAAACTATTGGCCTACTTGCTAATAGGACAGTGTGAAAATCTGAATGCATTACAATTAAGTCAGTAGACTAATATAGTATAAAAAAAATTTCATTTGAATTGACACATGACGCTTTTTAAAAAATGGTGAGTTAACAACTTCAGCTCATTCCTACACATAGCCTTGCTTTTTGAGTTCTCACAGTTTACATTGCCATTAAACCCGCCATGTGAGTTTAACTGTTTACCATTTAGGATGGACATTCTAGACAGGGTAGATTGTTTTATTCACCGGCCCACTCTAAGTATGTATCTAGAGCAACGAGTATCTTCGCACACCGCTAGATAGAACTAGAAGAATTATTTAGTCACGTGCCTGTTCCTTCCAGCCGGACGGTGATGTCATGCCAGAGAGCTATGCTTTTCGCTACACTCCCGCTCTGCGACCATCCCTCACCTACAAGACGCCAGCCAAGCAGCGACTAGATTTATTATAAAGCGGGAGAGTTGCAGCTCAACTCCACACCAGTCTTCAGCTGCACACCGCACTGTTCAGTCTGCGACACCATTTGCTCAGACACTGACCAGCCTGCGCCTTAAGCCTTAGCTTACACCTAGCTTTGATACACCCACCGTGCTAGCTGCCAGGGTTACTCTAGTTTATCCTTGCTTACTTGCCTTCCTTCATTGCACCTTTGTGCCAGAGGGAAATTCCAGCTCCTTATGCCCTACCCGAGGGTTCTCCTGTCACATCATGCTCAGTCAACCTAACACTGTGCCAGTTATGCTGTCCCGTCATTTCCACTAGACACAGCGGTTCCCTTTGGGCAACAATAGGATCCAACGATAGCTAGTTAAGTTGTTCTCACAGCGCTAGCCTACCCTATCCTCACTGTAGTTTAGAACCGGTCACCTCTACCAGTATTTGCCTAGTTAGCTTTCTGGCAGACGCTCTTGCCAACGTAGGAGGTAGTACGTCGTCACTGGTTATTTCCTTATAAAGGAATAAAACTTGTGTTTTGCTGCAATTCTGAGTACCACACTTCCTGTAGAATAGCACCATCCCAGCTGACTTCGTTAAAGCAAGGGGAATGCAGGTAATCCTGGGAATATACTCAATTGAGCCAAAACACATTGTTACTACCCACATGTATCTATTACGGCCACCCATTCTATCTACGCCGTAGGTAGAACAGAAGATAACACACAGGTACACTGCTCTCAGACCAACTTGTTGGTTTAGTGCTCGCATGTTTTCCACCGCACCTTTGTGCCGGACAAGAGGTGTTCCCTAGACTGGGAAGATTTGGCCGAGACAACACCACCTCAGTGACCCTCGACGGCGAGGCCTGACTTGACCACGCACCGTGCCAGGTGTTGGAATAAGGTGTCTGCCTAGTCGACAGCCCACACATGGTCCGACATGCTATAAAGATCACCAGGAAGCTACTTTACCTTGCTGACGTGAAGGATGTGTGCTTCTTCCAATAACCTACTCCAAGCGCAGTGGTCTGAAGGAGTGCGCGAATCTGACCGTACTGAGGGGAGATGGGGTAATGAGGGGAGGGGGGAGAGAGACACACACACTCTTTCCCCCCCCCCCTCCCTCTCTCTATGTACTGCTGCTGCAGAATGAGATAGGTTGACTGGCAGAATACCTGGCTATCAAGTAAGAAATAGTGTGCTGCAATAACCATGAGTTTCTAATAATGCCATTGCATCTCATATTCTGTCTCTCATGCATATGTGCTGATGCTGGGGTAAGCCAGTGATCTCAGCAATGTACCACTAGGTGGGGGTCATTGTCCATGGACATAATTTCATAACTTATGAGTAAAGATGGGACATTAAATACTTTGATACCTCAATACCACTTGAAACTGGGCCGTATCGAAAGCATTGAGTATCGCCACGTGCATATCAATACGTTTATTAAATACTTTTTATCGACATGTATATGGCTTGGTCTGCCATTTTGTCCTATTGTCACGAAGGGGCACCGTTTATTTCTGTTCTGCAGTTTACTAGTTATGGAAAGCTTGTGAAGTGTCATATTTATTTAATGATTCAGCGAATTATTTTCTATCGATGGCAGAGAAAAGTGTAGTAAGGATTGCAACAGAACATGTACTTAGAAATTGCAAATAGGAGTTACGAACAGAAAGTCACTTTGTATTATAAATAATGTATTTTGAAATGATTAGTAGAATGTTTAAAATGTACGTGGCCTAAAAAACACCATTTAAACTTTGTTTTGCAGTGTAAAAGTAACACATTTATTCAATGGAAAACTAACTTTGCCAAAAATACTTACGTCCCGAGTGTGTTAAATATGTAGTTCGTACCTATTTGAATATATTAATCACATTTTCTTTTGGCGAGGTTAAAACTTGAATGGTTATATAATAATTTGAATGTTTCTTTCATACAAGCAAATTTTCGACTCCTCCACTAAAACAATATGTAATTACAGATGATAGAGGCTCGTAAGAAAAGGTGCTAAATAACACAGTCTCATGAAAGCATTAAACTAAAGTCTCTCCCAACCCCATCCAATCCACTGGCAATAAAATTTAACGACTTTTCCGTAACAAAAATAAGGTAGGTTGGAATTGTAACCTATACTGATCATAGCATTTGTTTACACTCATGGCTTATTCATAGACAGAGCAGCTGTGGTGCAAAGAGAACATTGTGGCCATGCTACGTTTCTAGAAACTTCAAAATTTAGTTATGTTAGGTATTATGAATGAAAGTACATATTTAGATTTTTTATGTGCCATTTGTGTTTACAACCGGTATTTCATATTTACTTAACGTTTTGTGTGTACACAATCTGTGAAAACGACCAATGCAAAACAACGAACAGAATAATAAATTGATCTTACTTCCAGTAGCAGAAGTGCTATTGCTTTTATCCAGCGATAAAAAATTCCCAAATTTCCTCTATCTGACTTAATTCAGAAAAAATGTAATGCTTGTTTTACTAAATAAAAATTCTTAAGCTTTCTAAGTTCAAAAATTGACATGCCTGGTGTTTCTTTAGTATCATATAAATATTTATAATTTTTAAATACTTGACAGATCTACCATAGATGCTAAGTTATATAAATTTAAAATTAGTTTCAATCATCTGTAATATTATCTTGCATTATTTTTCTTTGATTTTAAATTTTATCATAAATTTGGTTGAGAACAATGAAAATATAGTTAACAAAAATTTGATTGCATTATTGACATTTTTTTTACTCGAGTATAAAGTATCGAAAGTATTGAGGGTATCGAGCTGAAAACTGTATTGAGTATCGAAAACATGGTATCGTCCCACCCCCTAATTACGAGCTCAGACTCTCTTGCTACAGGAAGTATGGAAACTGACATAGTAATGCAATAGTGGATAGACTGACGAACCCAACTGCCTTTACGATGAATGAAATACACATTACTCATGTGAATTTTGATTAATACATCGTGGATGTTGCCCAACTAAATTGAATAGTATTCATGCTGTAAAGCTGAAAGCAGCAGAGAAAATTAATTCTAGTTGTATTTTTTTTTCCACAGATGAATTATATGTACTCGCTGCCACTATTACTCTTTGGTATAATGTCCCTGGTGTCTGGACTGCTGGCACTTAGTTTTCCTGAGATGCTGCAGAAGGACCTCCCAGACACATTGGAGGAGGCAGAGAATATTGGCTTCAGGCGAGAGCACGGTCCAACTGTGAAGACATGCTAGGGTTTAACATGAAGTGGCAGGAGTATGGAAGACATCCCTTGCAACACTTAAAGTACAAAATAATGAAGGCAGAAGGAAACGGAATGTGTTCAAGTGGCAAGAAAAGTGTGCAGTTTGCACGTATGGGCACACCTAGATTATTAGTTTTGTGTGGGATCGAGGGAGGGCTAAATTTGTATGGTGTCATGATTAGAGACTGTTATTTATTTTAAGTGGTGACTACAAAGAATATTGAGGAAAAATTGAGTGAGCGTTCCTCTTTTTTTTTAATGTTTTATGGACTTGTATACATATATCACCTAGCAACAATTTTAAAGCAGCAATAACAAATAGTTTTATGCAAACAATACAATATAGTCAAAATATATGCAACAATGATTGGTACTTTTTTTTTATTAAGTAATGAACTGCATTGCATTCCAGGTCATTATGATAGCAGATCTGAAACAAGATAAGTTTAGGTTGTGTGAATAAGTGTACATATTTTTTTAATGTTGTAATATTATAGCATAAATAAATATTTTTATTGTTACACATTAACTTGTATGAGTATTTATTAATGAGAATATAAGACACTGTATGATATAAGAGATGTGCACTTTTACTGAATTCCACTGCCTACAGGGAAGTTTAATTTGTTGAAAAGACATTAAATATGTTGACTCACTTCATGTGCATCAAAATACAGTTTCTTGCTTTTCAGATTGTAATGAAATGAAACTAGAAAGAATTTATATACCCAGATATACTGTAATGTGCATGGAATCACTATACTGCCTATTTTAAATTTGGCCAATACAGGCTTGCTCTATGTCATAGGCTGTAACTGAGCCACATTGCAGTGTTCAACGAGTGTGACAGTTCTCTCGCTCTTATGGTGATGACAATATATAAAGCGCAGTTCAAATCCCAGTGAGTTTGTATTGTCTCTGATTGTCATCTGCTGCTGGGCTTTTACTGCGAACGAAGTTCCAACATTATGGTAGCAATACCTATAACTGCACCTCATAATCGTATCCAGTTTAGCTCTACAGATGTCACTTAGCAATGACTACGAAATCCATAAGCATCACCATTTCTGTCAACATAAAGAGTAAGTCTGGTCAGTTTGTCTTAGTTTCTGTGTAGATTACACCCTCTCACCTAACTAAATTGATTTTTCCTGTCTTCACATCTGTGCTGGATGGATCAGATTCCATATCCAGTTGCTTCATTTCCATTATTAACTTGGTGTGGACACTCTGGGCTACCCACCTCCCTATCCAGCTGCTTCATTAGTAGAGATGGGAAAAAATGGTGCAATGATTTTTCTGCGAAAATTCACGAAGAAATGCGAAATTTAGTTTTTATAACATAAAAAATGTAAAAACTGACATCTCTTGTAGAATTGTCCTGATACCAATACTAAGTATCAGTATCAGCCGATACTTCACCAATATCGGTATCAGGGGATCAGCAATGGTATTGGGTGTCTGCAATGGTATCGGGGCATCTGTATAGGAAAACTTGGTATCAGAGCAACTCTAATTTCTTGTGGAAAAAAATGTGACAATGGACAATTCCTCTGAAAAAATGTGATTTCGGCATATATAGGGCACACATTTTTACAAAAAAGACAACTTTTCACTCGTGCAATAATTTGTTCACTCACATTCATAAACAAAATAATCTTCATCCTGCATTCATAAAATGTAATCGCGTTGGAGTTCGGCCACAGGTGCCGTACATAAGAAAATAATTATGCTGCTCTTAGGAGAAAGAAAGATTACGTAGTTATACGCTTGCCGCCGCACCACAAATGCACATTGATAGACGCCATTTTGTGTAACATGTTGCAGTGGTTTAGCTTTCTCAAGTCACGTTGCCATCCGTGGAATAGTAATCTGATGACGTATATTTGTAAACATTTCAACATAATATAAATTTTCTGTCACCAATGTTTTGTAGGCGGGGAAATTAAGTCTGAATTTTATTTAATGAACAAACTTTAAATATAGTAGACAAAAATGGGTAGCCATGATTATTAAATATAGCGACTGTCAAAAGTAAATAAATATGTTTTGCTGGCTGTACGGATACTAGGTGGCCATTAAGTAGTGTTCATGGCTTGTTTCCGTACTAAAATAACCTCCACAAAATAACCAGACATTTTCACATATGTACTTGTTTTTTATCCTGGGTAATTATTACTGCTAATGTTTTTTGAAGCCATTCATGCCTTATTAAAGTTATTCGGAGCCGTGTTTTCATCTGAACTATAATGCAAAAATTTAAGGCTACTCCAGAGTTGTGGGCGACAGAATTTAAATCCAAAGTATTGTACATGTCTAGTAAAATTGTGTTTTGCAAAAGGTGCAATTGCAGAGTTGACCATGAAAGATGCAAAACTGTCTTAAAACATGTGCAAAACAAATATCTTATAATATAACTATTGCTGTACAGTATCAAAATGGTAGAGAACTGTTTTTGATGTACTTTTTCTTGTCCTTGAGTTTTAAGTCTTTGGGGGCAATGGTTTGTACTTCTCCACCACAACAGTCTCCTGGTCCACATGCTCTTCCAACAATTTTTCCTGTGGCGGCAGCCATCGTCTGATCCCGTTTTGCACACCACTTACTTGAAACCAGTTCTTCCAACATTTGTGGCTGACATCTGACAGAATGACAGCATTGCTGGTTGCAGAAATTTGGTAATTAGTATTTTTTTGATGGGTTGCTCTGGATGCACAAGCTAATGTAAACATGACTTCTGAAAAATCATTGTCTCCTTGCTCTCATTTTACTTTTGCCCATTTACAGTTTAAGATGGTTACTAACTCTGTATTCCCAAAATACAGTTCTTTCCAGCTGCCACGTTGATGAATTTTGCAGGGCGTTGCCACTACCACAATACTTTATCAGAAAACTGCTGACAATTTTTAGCACTGGGTTCATGCTGGTTTTTTTTTTACCATTGGTGCCATGTCATATCTTCAGGAATTTCATAAAGTTCTCATAAGCCCAGCTAATAAATTCCAGCATCTAAAATACAGGTTGCATTTCCGAAAGCATGTACAATATCAGACCTCTCAATGGCAGGATAGTAACTTTCATACTTTTACTACTAGCTCGAGTTTTTTGGCTCTACTGGAAATGAATTGCTAGACTGCACCACAATTCCACCTTTTGGCACTCGCTATGCTAATACTATAATTCTAGTCTATACATCATAAAATTCTTTATAAATGTAATAAAACGGTCTGTGATAGCCTGCACCCTGTCCACCCTCTTTGTTGGCTGCTAGACTCACTAACCCCACACTAATATTCTTCTTCCATCTAGGATTCCAACCAAACATTTTTCATGCTTCATATTACTGTGACAAATCTTTATGTAGTGCTGTCATAAAACCAACATAACTGTACTTAAATATGGGATGCAAATAAAAATTGGCACACCATACTTCAAAAATAATTAACTTAATAGCAGTAGGAGGGAATTTACTCACAGATAGGCTATTTTGGACAAACACTTAAAATAGGCTGACAGTATAGATGTGCGATAGTGATGTTTCTTTTGCAGGCTAATAAAACAGCTTCCTCTGGGAACTTTTATGTTAAGTAAAAGGTTTAAAAGCTTCACATGCATCTGCATGCATAATTATTTTTATTCAGTCCGTTTAAAAGATAAATACAAACTCTATTGTAATAGCCTAAGGACCTACTTACCACCATTGTTCCACTGTTTACATACAGTACTTTGGAAATGTTACTACAAAAAACATTAAAACTGTGTTGGAAACTACCAAGGAAAATAAGTCCTAACTTAACGTTTTGTTAATGTTGTTCTAGTATCTCTGGTTTCAAATAAAATACGTTGGCATGATACACGAGTTTCAGTCCGTATAAAAAGTTTTGAATGCACATGTTTGTGGAATCCGAATCATTTCTGGTGTAGAGGTTTACTGTAGTACAAACATATGCCAAAATAATCTACCGAAATAGTTAATAATTCAAGATGGGTCTTACAATATTTTTAATCAGAACATGCCTACATTATAATCTTTCATGTGATTGAATAATGTCCTACTTATTAGCAAATTGTAAACAAAACATATCCTGTGCAGCTACGTAGGCTGATTTGCGGTCCCATCTTTAGGCCAATTATGACTAACGTGTGTTCACGTCTTTCATTTTCAGGCTATACTAGACAGCAAATATTGATTTTCTCCATCCCTATTAGATGTAGAAAAATAATCCTAATTTACCTTCCCATTACTCTTGCTGTATCATGCAAATTTTTAACTTCCGATTGATCTTATCTGTGAAAAACATTTAACAGCACCTTTGGGCTATGCAAGCCAGGAATAATAGTTTCCTAGTATTGAATTGTCAGAAAATAGTTTTAAAAATATACATTAGTGTATATATACCACACAACGTTTTTGCCTTGTGTGTTACGTAACTTAACGGCAAGCCAGCAGGCATGTGTGGGTAAACATTGGCGACCTTGATGAAAGGGACAATCGTGTGTTATTGAGCGATGTCTATTTTAGATCTTACCCCTTTCTGAGTTGTATAGGAGTGGCGAGTATAATTTCAATTGTCAGGCTACAATAAATGCAACAAACTTAGTTTTCAACCTATTTCCTTCAAATTTTTCAATTTTTTAAACAGTTCCCTGAAATAGCATCTTTACTTTGAGGAAATCAGTATTATCCGAGTCATTTTGTTGAGAGACGACGCTTTTAAGTGCTGTTTATATTAGCCTATATTCTATTTGGAATAGCAACACAGTATTACTTTAGCATAAAGTTTAGTTTTTTTTTGCATTAATAAGTTGTGATCACAGCAAATAATAAATAATATGTATAATTAGTTTACAAACTCTTTCCTTCAGAGTATTTCTCTGTTGTCTGTGTCTTGGCAGGGCTATCAGAAAAAATGAAATTCATTTGTTCACTTATCAGCTGATACAGGTATTTGTATATAAAAGCATTGTTAGTTTCATTTATAACATATTGCAACACACTGGCTTCAAAAACTGGAAACTTTACATGAGATAGACTATATGTACAACACAGTGTGTCTGCACGGAATGGTAATCACTGATACACTTCGGGCCTTTGCCAAAATCATAGATATTTCCAATAAAATATGAAAATCATACCAATATTTCAGTTTTCCTAATTCCTATAAGTTCAGTTTCGCAAATCACCCTGCATGAATACTGAAAGTTATTTATTGTATTTTTCTGCCAGGTACCAAAAATGATAGCCAGAGATTCCTCTGTATGAAGTAAATAGTGCAAAGAAAAAAAACAATATATAAAGGCACGGCAAAAGTAGTTGTTATACATACATCAAACAATACGCAGACCATCTTTACTGTCCTGTAGTCTACAGTTTATCCTCGCTCATTTCCATTAGAGTTCACGCTGTAGTTTTACCACACACTTTTAATGCTGAGCATGGGGCACTGAAAACATAAACCCCCAGTACATTGAAGAAGTGGGTAGGTGTGCTTTGTTTCCAATTCCATCTTGTGAAGTGGCTTTCCCTAAGTTGTTGTCCTCCAATTCCTTGAAAACCTCTGGGGTTAGCAAGAAAATGAGTTAGAGGCCCAGCACTCTCCATATTGGGGCAGCCTCTATTTGTCTGTCATTTGGTTTCCCTGTCTATCCCTGTCATTTGGTTTCCCTGTCTATCCCTTGGTCATGCAGTGCTAGGTCTCTTCTCTGCCTTTGCTGAGTTGTTAAAGTTAAGGATTGGGTGTTGCAGAATGTAGGACCACTCAACATATCACCACGGTCAGTGCTTTGGCTGGGTGTCAAGTAGTCTTTTTCTTTTAATAATGCGACAAGTTTGCTATAGGCATGTACATATGGTACCACGTTATGTGGCTTGTGCTGATTTAGACTCAACCAAACTTTGCCTGGTGGATAGCATCTTTGTGCCCTGAACTTGTAATGTTTCCAGACCTGCTATCTCTTTCTCATCAGATACTAGTGGGTGAGGAACTGGAATTTGGGCAAGAATGTAGTGCATTTGAATTGTGTGAATCGATAACATGGCTTGGGTACAAGGGATTTCTCTTACAATGCAGATGTGCCCTGCTAGTGTTTACATTAGTCATCAACCATGTACTAGTGATCATTATAGTTTATTCGTGGTTTCTCAACATAAAAAAAAAATATCAAACCTTTAAAAAATCTCCCTATGTATGATGTGTTTGTTTTCTAAATATGTTGCATATTACAACAGTTTTATTCTTGTGTTGGCATAAAACTACCATACTTTTGGTAAAATTGAAATATTATTTATAATTTTAGCTATAATTTATAATAAGAATCAAAACGGTGTGAAAATAGGTGTGTTGGTAACGTCTAGTAAGAAAGAGTTCTATATGCAAAATATTATTAAACCGAGGGTGCAGGAATGTGGTACCTTGTCCCTTTGGTGCAGTTTTGTGTACATAGTAAAGGTTTGTTTGTATGAGGCAGAGGAATATTTGAAAGTAGAACCTAAGCAGGGCTTCAGAAAAGATGCAAGTAACCAAGAATGGACTATAACCTTCAACATTACTTTTCTCTAAAGTACGACGTGCTGGTGTGTATGCTTCAAGCCACACCCCACTGGGTGTCACACCAGAGCCTACAGATGACAACCTCTCAGACAGGAAGCCTTAAGGTAGAACCTCCTTCCTCTTTTCATGGAACACATGGTGCACTTGTCATATATTTATTTCTCAGGACAGCATCTATCACCACCTAGCTATGCCACCTAAGTGTTAAAGCTTGATGAGTGATGCTATCTGCGCTTTTATGTAACACACTCTACTTGCGACTGCGTCCCATCTTGGAATGCAACAATCCTTATGGGCCAGTGCACAACCATTAAAGTAGAAAGGAACGGAGATGGGACACGTGTCTGCATGAGCGCCTTGGGAACAGCCCCCATACTTACATGCCCCACAAGCAAAGCTACAAGTTACATGCATCAACAGCATCACCCTCCACTACAGTTTGAATGGCCCACTACTCCAAGATGGCTGCGGTGTTTCACAATCCTGCTGTTGGAGAGCCAAGCGCCACCTGCTGGAGCATTCACTGCCAAGATGCGTGGGCTGGCCAGATCTCATCGCCTTGCAGTGAGCGCCGCAGGCATTAGAATCCAGTCGCCTATGCGTGACAACATAAGACCAACCCCCAAGAGGGCGGAGTTTGCTTACCCCTTACTCTGGAGAGCACCTCTGAACTTAGCTGATTAGTATATAAGGAGCAGCAGGATTTGCCTCATGGCAGTCTGCTGTACCTCCACCGCTGTCAAAGGCTATTGGAAGGTGTCAGTATGTAAGGGTAAACACTAGCCCCTGTCTCCTGCTGTAAGAGGCCACGAGGCATGTCGAACACAGACCGCTAGATGCTTGAACTCGTTGCACCACGTTGGTAGCGCCGCAAGACTCCAGGGGGTCTTAAGACTCCAAACATCCACTGTCATCTCCGAAGAACTCACCAGCAGTCATAAGGGTCATTCACCTCTTCAGGGACTCCAGCGCCAGAGGCTTCTAGATGCCAATGCCATCAGAGGGTTTGCCAATGCCGTCAACCCCTATCCTTCCTCGGTAACCATCCTTGGACTTCCTCCATTGACGACGTTCTTTCTGGTAAATATATCCCTAACAGCCACCACACTTCTTCAGATGAAGACTCAGTAGTAACTAAAATATAACTGATAGACTAGTTTCTGTTGTTGACTTAGAAAATGTGATGGTAGAGGGATGAGAAGACGAATATGAGAATGAGAGGGAGGAAGAGAGAATGAAAAAAAAAAAAAAAAAAAAAAAATTAAAACATTGGGTGGATTCCCGAGGAAACCCCTGTAATGCAAGAGCGAGAAGTTTTGAAGCGGAATAAATACCAAGTACCAAGATGGCTTTTGGAACATTCCTCACACAAGGAGTCAAAGCCACATTGTAAAGTCATTGGCAGAAATTGGCCGGAATGCAAGAGTATGAAGTCAAGAATTCAAGATGGAGGTCAGGAGTGGGGAAAAAGGAAATTTGGAGGGGGAAGGAAAAATAATCAGTGCCAAGGTGAGGCAGAGAGAAAAACAAAACTAGAAAATTGAGAGCACTCAGAACGTGAAGTGGAATCCAAGAGGGCCACCATCGGAGAGGAGTGACTGAATGGGAAGTTGAGGTGGAATGCAAGAGCATGAGTTTCGAGGTGGACTGGCTGCGAAGATGGACACATGATCGGCATATTGACTTCCAAGATGGCGGTCATAGGAGAGGAATGACAGAGCAGGAAGTTTTGACTGCCATCATCCAAGATGGTGGTATGGCTTTGCAGCCAGGAGGTGCGCTCGCACTCTCATTATTATACTACTCCTTCATATGAGGAGCTTTTAAGAAAAAAAATTGGATGAACGCAAGCATGACAGAAAGGAAGGCATCAACTGGATCCTCAAGGTTGTGTTGTAACTAGTGAAGAATGGGTAAGGCTAGCAAAAGAAAAAATATTAAAAAATGGAGAAGGAAAAGAAAAGAGCAGTCTGAAGATCACAAGTATATGTGGACAAAATAAAGCAGTTTTAGAACGCAGTAGCAGTGAAGATGAACCTGCAGAACTGTTCATGAATGATGACTCAGTGGATGATGTGAATTTCAGTGAACCAGGGCCTGATGACTTTGTGCTAGCTAAGTACAAGGGTGGGAAAAGGGGAGCAACACAATTTTGATACGTGGTACATATCTTAAAAATTGTTGGTGATGAGTATGATGTCGTGGGTTTAAAATCGGGTGTGGAGCAAAAAAAAGTATTCCGGGAACTGGAAACTGACATGTCCTTTTTTTTTTTTAAAGGGGCATTTTGGGGAAATTGCCTGTCCCAGATATTGTAGGAGTCGGTGACATGTTTTTAAGTTTTCACTCAAGAAACCAAAACCAATATATGTTTTTGAAGCTGTTTAAGCTCTTTTCCAGTACTGCTGTTTTTTAAGCTCATTACTCTATTATT
The DNA here is from genome assembly GCA_029891345.1 of Dryococelus australis. NCBI lineage: Eukaryota > Metazoa > Arthropoda > Insecta > Phasmatodea > Phasmatidae > Dryococelus > Dryococelus australis. The sequence continues at coordinate 107,850,671 of CM057003.1, forward strand.
TTGTAGTAGGCTATAATTTTTCAACTGTGTTGTTTTTGTAAGTAGAAGCCAGACCATGCCTTAGCTAAAGTAAAGCTACTGAAGAAGTGAAACAAATAGTAAAAATACCAGTTTGGAACACTATATTCATTTTTAATTTGTATTGGACAGGAAGAAATTGGAATAATATCGGACAGTTTACAGAACACAGAAATTGGTGGACATGTCAGTACTGATATTTTTCTACTGTGACAAAATTTATGCAACCTAAAAGTTAAGGATAAATGTTTGTTTGGCAACATGACCTCACATTTTATGCCAGAAGTACAAAACTACTGAACCAAATTGTATACAATTTTTACATGTGATACACCTACATTTGGCCTGTCTCACAACCACCCTACTGCATAATTTATTGATAAGAAAGGAGATACAATGGTGTATCATATTCTCCAAAATTGCAAGGTGAAAGAGATTTTTTTTTTTTTTTAAATAAAAAATACACTAAGAGCTTAATGAAAGTAGGTTTACTTAAATAACAAAATTTGATGAACAGATGACTAGCATGTCAAAAAATTTGTTGATTACTGTAGACTGTCCATATGGCAAGTGTAGGTTTTTTAAATGCACTAGAACAATTATTTCCAGCAATATAATTTGTACTTTCAGTAGTCTTATAAAGGAAAACAGACTATAAGTCCAGGGTTACCACCATGGCTGTCGTGCACAGAAGTCAGGCAAGGAGCTGTTGTGATGCAGATCTAGTTATTACTGAATTCATCAAAGTCTTTTAGGGCCCAGTCTGACAACGATGTGTTGAGAGCTGGTGGCTTTGTTTTCCCCTTTTCACTGCCTACAGCTGTAATGGTGCCAGAATCACCAGCACTGGACATGGCCTCCACACCACCTACTGGTTTTTTCCGCGTCAGACTCAGCTGGAAAACAAACATAACATGTGTTTTTGAAGGATATTTACAATGAGGCTTACATATAAAATGAAACATCATTTTGGATTTACTCCATTGCTGTGGTTCTTGTAGACCAGAATGATGTGTAAAGAAAACAACCTTTAATTAAAAGGAAAACAAATTTGCACCAAAAAATAACAAATTCAATGATAATTAGCAACCATCATGCAAGGATACCAACATTGACTCCTACCAGTACACCAAATAAACTCTGATTCTTCCTTGTGCAGCCAATTGGTGTGTTCTTGGTTGCCATTGGCTGAGGCTTGAGACTGTTCAAATGTGTAGGTTTATGCGTGCCACTTTCCAGTATTATAACTAAACGACTATGAATCAACCATCACGAATTTTATGTAACCAGAAGAAGGGTCAAACCGAGAGTAATTCACAAGTGACTACAGGATAGCTCCCAGCTTAGTGAGGGATAAGACATGTCAATAAAACTGAGCAACGCCATTCTCGTGTGCCGTTTTAGATCGCCAGTATCTTGGAAGGCAATTCTAAGACACGTGAATGAGATATTGCGAAAGCCGTCCAGATGCACGCCACCCCTCCCCCTCCCACACGCTCAGAGCCCCCAAGTAATTACCTGCCATGAAGCATTCCGAGCGGGGCCCAAGCTTGCTGAAGCAGAGTGCCAGGCAGAGGGTAGAAGCTCACCTCAACACTCCGTGTGCTGGGGCTCTCTACTGACTGCCAGGTCTTCTACATCTTAAGCAGCCATCAGTGGCTGCCACCACCAGTTACCAGAGGCATCTACAGCATCTACCACTAGCTACCAGAAGCTCCATTGGTTTCAAACCACCATCTGCATCTACCAGATGCTGTCCATCAGCAAGCCTGCATATACCATCACACCTTCCGTTTCCATTCCTCCTGGTTAAGCAGCCGTCTCTACTTGCTGGTAGAAGCAGCTACACCCACTGCCCTTAAAAATCGTGGCGCCCTTTTTGTAGTCTTCTAGACGTTCCTTGGTTAGAATAGCTGTCAGTCATTCGCCATCTTGGTTAGTTTAGGAGCAGGTCACCTACACCTGTTTACTGTAGGAGGGAGTATGCATCATCATATTTATTATTCCTAATACATACCTTTTGTTCCTATCCCGAGTGTTTCTGTTAAAGAGGTAATACCTACTATCACTAGAAACTATATCTTCATACTACGTTAACCGAGACCAGGTGTTACAAGTGTAGGAACCATAGAGTAGGACTGCAGATTCCCTTTAGAAATCTGTACGTCAGAACACACACCAACTTTTGACAGCCACCCGTTCTATATACTCCGGTGGATAGAATGGTAGAGCCACAACCACTAGGTAATCGTCCAAGAGGGGCGAGACAGTCCAGATTGTACTGCTACCGGAGTGCTTATAGTGTTGGAAGGAGTATGTGCCTGGGTCTGAAGGCCTCACCCCTGTTTTGTCCACACCCAGTAGTGGTAGGAAGATGTTCACCACTCCAGGTTCGTGCGCCAGAGGTGATTGGAGCACCGGACTCGCGCCATCGACCACTACTGGAAGTTCACCTAGCTAGGGTTCTATTTTGAGTTCACGCCGATCGAAAGTATAGTTAAGTATCGAGACCTCTATGCCTTTTGGGAAAAGGCACAGATCTCGGAGGAAGGAGCAAAAGGCGGTGTATACCGCCGCCAAGCGAGTATGCATAACTGACCCATCTGCACGTAGCAGAGAAGCCTATCAGCCAGCATCAGAACTGAAGACTCAAGTACACCCTGGTAAGACAGGTATACCGAGCCAAGCCAATGTTCCAGTCTGGCACATTGTTGTACCCTTAGTGCTGATTGTGTGTACCCAGCCGCCAGCCTATACATCTGGTGTTAGTTTCTAGCCGGAAGCTTACCAATAATCAGAGACCTGAAAATGGCTGTTAATTTTATGGAAAATTGGTGTTATTTTTTTTATTGAAATTTTGTTATTTTTGCTGGAAAGTTGTGTTCATTATTTTCTTTGAAAATTATTTCTTCAAAAACTACAAAATAAATTTATAGGCTATTATTTATCATCTAATTTATCAAATGTAAAGATAATTACTCATCTGTAGGTGGTAATGATGCATCGTGTAACATAAATAACATAATAAATGTAGCAATGTTACTTTCAATAATATCACTTGTTTTTATAGAAACTATTATAGACACTATATTAACAAATAATCTGTAAGTAAAAATTGTTAACTTATTATAAAAGAAGTGTCCCATAGCAAACAAAAACAGCCCTAACTTATACAGAGAAATATACATTCACATTTTTAAAAGGCAAATTTGAAAATTTAACATTAAAAACATTCTGATTTTGAGTCGTGATGCAAGCACACACACCTGGAAAAAGTCACGCTGCACAGTAAATGGAACTCGGAGCTCTCATTTTGTAATGATATCAAAACCTAAACAATCAAAAAATTCTGGAAGTAAAGTTTAAAAAATTATACTTCAAACAAATAGGAAAAATAACAGAAAAAAGTGCATAAATGTTTCTAAAAGTCAAAACTACTAGTTTTCTAACCAAAAGACATCATTGTCAACATTTCAATATTTTTTCTTTAAGATTCTGTCTCCTGTTGGACACAACTAAGTTGCAACAGCTATAGAGAAGCTTTAAACATTGTTGGTGGGCATCCATATGGCTCACAGTATTCCTGTAGAAAATTCTTTGTATGTCAACAACAAAGCAGACAGAATTTTAACTCTGCCCACTTCATGGTCAGTTTCTCTTGCAAATTCAATTTTTTTTCTTCAGGCACTTATAACCTTTAAACAAATCAGTTTGATCCAGTTTCTCTAATTCAGGAACACACTTCAAGAGATGAACCCCATTCTCAGATTTGTTTAAAATAATGTTTACAGGGTTAAATAATTTATGAAAGTACTAAAATTTAAGCAGAGGGATCACTTGTGATAAGCTTTAGAGTTTGTTTAAACACAGTGATGCTGCTTTCTTGCAGTTAAAAACATGTGCTTTGTTCGCAGTGTTGAGTTTGGCTACACAGCTATCATTTTGAAAAGATGAAGGAAACACTCCCCTTGACGCAGAGTCCTTACATTTATTAATTGTGTCCAAGTGTCTGTGCAGTGTATGAGAAGTGGGATATTGTGAACCTTCAATCTTGTTTTAGTACATGTACCAAATCACAAGTATGGTATTTCAAGATGGCCTGTGCCAAAACAGTAGTTGATTCTTTTTTAGACAGAGAGGTAAGGTACTTAATCCCGGCATTGTTGATTACTTACAGGCCACTATTTTTTTTTTGGGGGGGGGGAGGAAATCTATGACGTCCAAAAAATACTCGGCTAAGTAGACCACTGACTCGAGCCATGAATTCAAACATGTAATCCTAGGCATTGGAAAAAGTTTAGGTGGTTTAGATATTTCTTTTAAGTATCTTAGATACTGATGCTTTCTCTATCGAGTATTCAAGAATGCTGATTACACTTTTGCTAGAGCATAATTCACTTCTGTTAGTTCGCAAGAGAAAATGTTTTCCACAACAGTAAGCTTGTGTGCCCAGCATTGAACATGTAGAATGTGATCGCCATACAGCACTTGCAAAGTGGAAACACATTTCGTCATGTAACGAGCAGAGTCCATTACGACACCCTTGATGTTTTTGTACTGTACTTGAAATTTGTTGACACAGTTACTGCCTGAGCACACGATGTTGCATCTGCTTTATCAAGAAAGCTAACAGATGCTACCACTACTTCTGGTACACCTGTAGTCTGTTGTGTCAAGACTTTATAAAAAGAATGGTTAACACACACCTTTCCTTACTATCAGTTGTTTCTTCACATAAGATGAACAGTTCATTTTCACCCACCAAATCTTTCACTTTATTGAAATGACTTTCAGAGAGTTTTGGAATGTATTTCTCTCTAAGCGTTCTCACACATGGCAAGTCGCCGGATCCTAACAGAAAAAAGTATTAAAAAGTTACAATTGAAGAACTCTGTAAACTAAAACATTTGTCAAACACTTAGCCAGATATTAGATTTTCCTCCATAATAATTTTGAAATTGTGGAAGTATATTAACAGCCTGAAAAAATATCACAAAATAGAATTTTAAGATTAAAATAAAATTACAGTACCTTCTACAAATTCATTCAGCCAATTTCGAATGTCAGGATTTTCCAGTGGTATATTTACTTTTGCAAAAGCCTCCATTATTCTTAAGGTCATGCATTCAATATCAACCCTTTTGCATTTTGCACTGTTAAAACTTCCAGTTATTGACGTCTGAAATTTTTTTTTTTGTGGGCCCGCTGACAAACTTTTGTTTATTCAAAACATGTTTTTAACTTTTGACATGTTTTAAAACAGTATCTCGTCGTGCATATATAACGTTACAGTTACAGCGTTCACACATGAATGTAGATGTGTGTGAAGTATGAAGACCGTCGCTACGAAATTCTTCCGCCCGCTGTCTTGCACTTACTGTGTTTTTAAGCATTTTAAACATAAAGAAAGGAGAAATTTAGCCAAAATGTAACTATAGTCCATTCCCGATTGGAAGCGACTTATGAAAATAAATCTTTGAAAAAGCACTTGTGCATAACATGTCAAGCTGTTTTCAATAACCTGTATTCGACACATATATATAACACTGTGGTTAACTTTAGAGTACTGTATTATTGAATAAATGAACCTTTACCTTAATATCTTCTATAACTTGTAATATTTATTTCTCTTTAAATATGAATTAACAGCGAGAGTAGCGACGTGTTGGCAATGACCGGTAAGAAATAGTTCAGTTAAAATATTAAATAGTTTTTTAGTATACTATTTGTAAATTAAACGGTGCCTATTGAAATGTTTAAATACTTAGGTAGCCCTGGTGGCAACATCTCATTTTTACAGTTGCAACTGTGTTGTTTTATCAAGTGAGATGGCAACTGAAACCAGCTGTGCTGGGCGAGGCTTGTCAATCTTTCTTTATCATTTTCACACTTGGGAACTTTCACTTTGTTAGTGAGCAGGAAAATTATACATATTCTCAATTGTATCATATTTCATACTTATTTTAATATGTTTAGATGTGATAGCGTGGCAGTTACCAAGTGAAGTTGGCAGACGTGGCGTGTTGCTTTTTGCCATACGAAGCATAAAATTTATTCTTCTCCGAAAAATACTTCAAAATACCACATCAAGTTTGTAGACGTATTTTCTAAACCTACCTAGGCAAGTTACGATGTGATAAATCTGTTTCCACGGCAGTAATAAATATACTGTGATGCATGTTTCGTTAATCATTGCGTCTGTGAAATGGTGTGCCTTTGTGCATCATAGTCGATATGCTGGCTCTCTGTGTGTGTGATTTCAAATATTTGATTAGCACTATTTATCTATTTCAACTGTGAATTGTTTTTATGACAAAGTTAATTATTTACATTCACATCTGTTTATTTATCACAAGGTTGTATCTTTGCCCTCAGGGGTTTGAAACAGTCGTGCAACGTAATTTGCCATAATCCTGGAAGAAAAATACTTACTAAGCCCAGTCCGATGAATTTCAATAAACCTAATAAACAGTAAGTAGCAATACATAGAAATATTAGCGGAATAAAAGTTACTGTAGGCTTATTTGTGTGCATGTTCACCGCTATCTTTTAAGTTTGTATGACAAAGATGAGCAACACGATTTGCCTGCTTGAATTTAATGTGCCTTTTTCGTTTGACTGGTTGTTCCTTAGTTTTAATATTTATTCCAACTGAGGCAATCTTTTTGAAGAAATAACCCAACACATATCAATAACAAAAGGATAATTGGTACAGCCCTTTACCATGCCATTGTAACAGTGTTAAACACAGTCGCACCAAAATACTAATGTGCATTACATGTAATGTGCTATGTCGTGGAAAACATATTTGTAAATGTAAAATAACAGTAAGAACTATTGTCAATTCAGGCATTTTTAAAATGTAATAAAAGCTGATGTAAATAATGTTTTAGAGACCTAAACTGTGAATATCCATACGGAATAGTTTTTTGGAAAAATGACAGAATACTTTGAAAAGCAGTAAACAACACATTTGACAGGTATAAAAGTAGAAGTCACATTTCAATGTTTATGTTTAGGTGTAGCGAAAGTATATGAACACATGTACACACACAATGGCATGTAAACATTGTTTTTGACAGATGCTACATGGCAATGTTTGTTTACATTTGGCGGAAGGATACGAAATGGATTTGCAAGTAGGTATTTAGCAGGGCTCCGAGAAAGTTGCTTCCAGTGAGGAATGGACTATACTCATTTTTGTAAACAAAATGTATTGCGCCAAATTCTTCGGCTGTAAGAGTTCAGCTTGCCCGCCATAGATAACATGATGAGCGGTAGATGTGAACAGTTTACAAAGTTACTTGATTTTGTTGTGGCCAAATAAACTTTCACAGCGCTGTGCACTGAAGTGTTCACTTAGTGACTTATCACCTACGCTCGTTACACCTATGGCATAAACAGACGTGACTAAAAGTATACATAAAAGTTTGCATGTACTGTGAATAATTATCCATGAAAACAACAGACTGACTCGGTTTTCGCTTCCAAATCCATAATAGCACATCAAATCGGTTCAGGAAGCAGGTTTGTGGTTTATGAAAAATTAAGAGTTCGTCATAATAATACTTAATTTTGTAAATTTCGTGAATTGTAACTCCAGTGCGAAAAATCATGTTATTTCATGTTTTCAATGAAAATACGTTATTTTTTGGGTTATCGCAATAGCGAAATTTTCAGGTCTCTATCGATAATTAATAACTTCGGTTATAATTGGAGCGCGCCTGACCTAGCGCAGACAAACCATGTTCAGTGTAAATTTTATCTGTAAAGATTTTGTTCTCTCTCATCTTCATTATATTGTCCATATTAAAATTATTATTTTTTTTAAATTTTAAACATTTAAAATTTTATTTTTTTAAATATTAAAATTTTAAATCCAGGTGTTAGTTTTAATATAAAAATTTTGGTTGGATTAAAACTTTTTGGTAGATTTTTTGTTGTAAATTTTTTTTATTTTTGAGGTTTTTATATTTTAACAGACTCTTAGCTTCTTGATATTTTTGGAAAATTATTAAAAATCATGGGGTGAGCCGGCTCCAGCATTTATATACTCCCGCAGAAGAAGGGTGATCCTGGCACAAGTCTGGGGAAAGGTACGTTATCACATTTTACATGTCAGCACAACCTATGTAGTACAGCTGCAGCATCTACAGGAACCCACATCAATCAGGCAAGCAGTGTGCCATAGCCAGTGACAATCATTGCAATCCCTGAATGTCTGTGCTAGGGGGACGGGACCATGCTGTGCCTTTATAACTCTCAATGAGGTTATCTCTGAAGTTCTTATAAAGTGCTTGGAAACTGAAAGCAGCAATCATGTAATCTTATAGTGTATGACAACGGCCAGTCACCCATTACAACATTCTAGTGACCAGGAATAGATTTTTCAAAATGCAGCATTCAGAGGCCAAGGTTCAATTCCTGTGGCCTGTGGACACTGATACAGAGCTACTATGTAAATGTAGGTACTCTGCATAATATTGGCTCTACCTTCTGACGCCCCACCCAAAATACGAATATGACTTTCTGTTTAACAAGATGAATATGGAAAAGTTACTGAATATCATGAAACTAAACAAAACTCATAAATTTTAACAAGTTTTTTAAAAATGTATTACTAAAGATATTGGGCCATGCTATCAAATTAACTCTATTTACTGCAAAATACAAACTCAAACTTGTGTGGTACCATCACTTGTATAGTAAACTTTTCTGTTATAAACACGTCTAAAGTTACACGAGTGGACTGCTTAGCGAAGGAATAAATTCTATGATGAAACTCTTGAAAAACTTAACAAAAAAAAAAAAATTCAACATAAAATTTTTGGGAACATTTTAAGTTTAATGGAGTAGACGAGAGTTTTGGGCAGTTCGTAATGAGGTCTTAGTAGCAGATGAAGGTGGACTGAAGTGAGTATGAGAGAGAACCAGAATGCAAGAGCGGGAAAATGTGAGATCCCTGAAAAACCTGCCTGCTGACCAGCAGCAGCATCATCATCCAGTACAATCCCCGCGTGCAAAAATCCGACAGTGCCCCCACTGGAATTCCAACCTGATTCGTCTTGGTGAGATGCAAGTGCTCTAGCCACTACAGCAACTGTGGTCTTTTTTTCAAGTTTAGTTTTGTGTGGTTATTTAAAAAAAATGTAATAATAAAAACTAACAAGTGGAATGATTAAAACATAACATCTTCCAAGCAAATGTTAATTTAATACACATTCAATAATCTCTGTACCATATTTTAAACTCAAAATTTTCTGCTTTGTATATGCTTTAATTTATCAATTTGCTTCCTGAAAGCAGAAAAAAAAAGTTAAGTTTTTTTTTTTTTTTTTTGACATACCATATGTTTGCACAACCCTACAAAATACAAGGTGACAGGGAAATAGGCACAGTTACTCCACAGAAGTATGAGACAACCAACCAACCAGGTGGAGTACCTCCCAGACTGGAGTATACACCAGTGTCTCAGCTTTGCTCAGTCTTGTGGTATTACCTGGTAGAAGTGGCAGCTAGGACCATCTGAGGAGAAAGGTCTACATTATGTGCTACTGGCCAGATGACAATGATAATACAGATAACTGCAATCCAGCAAGTTTAAATACCTTACCACAGGCTACTTTAACTGCAATATCTGTGCATGGATCGTTTCAATTCTTCCTCACTGCACAAACTTTACTTTGGAAAACAACAGCATGTGCATATAATGTACAATATTCTAAACATTTGGTAAGGAAAAACTAATGTTGCACAATACCTGATGTTCAATGTTCTTTGATATCTGGGCAATTCTATCACTTTGCCTTGTACTCAAACGAATTGGCTGTGATATGTCAGCACCTTCCTTTTCTTCCGATTTGGGAACTGGTTTAATATTGTCCCCATCACCACTGGAAAAAAAACCACCCTTCAAAATCACTACGCAGAAGAAGTCTATGGCAGATTACTTACTAATATATTAGTATCTCAATTAATAGATACTCATTAATTACCTCGGGAGGTATGGTTTAGATGGAAGAAACAGAAAAGCAAAATAAATCAGAAAGGTCATAAATTCAACATTCTTGAGAAAATTTGAGTGAAGAGAGGTGATAATACTCTCTCATAGTTTTCTATAACAAAAACAGTAGGGATAAACTGAGAAATGAAAAACAATGGTTTATGCCGGACAGTTGAATTGCAAGGCTATGGACACAAAACCAAAAATATGAAATTTTGTAATAATTTATTTATTTGAAGTTTATTGTGTCACTCAACAATGTTAACCATTAACTGGATGACGTACGCGTGGACAAATACATGAGATTTGCACAACTATGCTAAATAACAAAGAATTTACTTAAAAATAAATAAATCAATGACAATAGTTGAAAGCCCAAAAGAATACAGAAGATAATGCTCTATCTACTATAATTCTTGAATAGCTCAAGAAATGTAATTTTCTATCCCATAAAGGGATCGTAATCAAAAAATAATATAATTTAAAACACACCTTTTGACTAAATAATTTCTATTACTTAAAGTACAAGGAGTATTCAAAATTCTTTGCTTATAATTAGGAATCTTTAAACACATCAGTTTATTCACAACAGAACAAAAAAAGTATGAAAGAAAAGCATTAACTAAAAATAATGCATTTAAAATATCTCGTCTGGGTATTATATCTGTTGAGCTCCATATTATAATTGAAATATAAATTATTTCATGAGAATCTATAAAATACACACAATTTAAAAAAAAATTTCTTTGAACATTTTCCAGTTTCCTTGAATCAGCGGTGATAATGTAATTCCAATTGTCTGAACAGTATATAAATTTAATTAATCCTAAGTACGATCAGAATTAGTAAGACTAGCAACATGGTAATGGAAATATAAATTAGAATCTAGTATGACACCCAGATGATGAATATAATCAACTCTGTTGATTACAGGATTATACACAAAATATTAATATAAAATTGGATTTGTTTTCCTTGTAAAAGAGATACTCACAGTTTTCTCTAAATTAAGTGACATAGCATTATTTGTAAATCAATTATAAACGGCAGAGAGGTCTTCTTGCAACTGTACACAATCAGTCAAATCTTTAATATTTTTTATAAATCTTTAAATCATCAGCATATAGATGTGCTTCAGAATTATTTATAATAATGAAAATATCATTTATAAATATATTAAAAATGGTGATAGTGTTCCAGCCTGTGGTACACCAGAAAATACATTCCAATGAGACAAAAGTGAAGTTTCTATTTTCACTGCGAACTTTCTTTTTCAAAGAAATAATTAGAAAACCACTTGACATAAGTATTAACTAAACCTATTGCATGTAATTTTTCCAAGATTACAGTGTGTTGAAAAGTATCAAAAGCTTTACATAAATCAAAATATATTACATTAACCTGATTTTCAGATGTAACAACTCCATATAGATCGTTAACTAATTTGAATAAATTAGTTGTTTTACCCATCTGAAATTGATGCCAACTATCTGAAATTAAGTTTTTGTGTAAAAATTTGTGTGTTTATGAATTACCTTCTCAAATACCTTTGAGAAACAACATAATAAAGATATACGTCTATAAATATTATCATCATTTTTCTTACCTTTCTTAAAAATAGGCAAACTTAGACACCACATAATATACTAAAATTAAAAATATGAGTTAATAGTGGAAAAAAAATGTACTAGCACAACCTTTCATTATAAAATTAGGAATATCATCAATCCCATTAGCCTTACTGCTTTTAAGTCTTTTGATTGCCCAAAGAAGCAAACCTTGAGTAATTTTCAGAGTCGGTATGTGCAAATTATCACCATAATTACATTGAGAAGGTAGGTAGTTGGACTTAACGTCTCGTCAACAGCGAGGTCATTATTAAAGACGTACATTGAGAACAACATTGAGTTAACTGAACATGCACTTTTGCAAAATGTTAGCGATTTTTCATAATTTTAACATATTTCCAAAAATGTGATGGATTATTTTTCAAATTGTCAATAATATTTGCTTGCCATTTTTTTTACACAGCTCTCCTATACTCGGAAAAGCAAAAATAACGATAGACGGGTTTATCTCTTTTGAATAAGCTAGCTAAATGTTCTTTCATGTTTGACAGTCTGATTGGATCTTTTGAAAACCATACAGGATATTTACATTTTGAAATTTTAACCTTTGGAATAAACTGATTGATAATATTTGAGAGTGGCTAGTAAGGTAATCTACTATTTGGCCAACATCGTGCATGTTGCACGCATGCACACACGCACCACCAATCAAAAGCATTAAAAGCTCAAAATAATAAGTAATCTTTTTTTATTTTATAATTTTTATTAAAGTAAGTATTGTTACTTTCTTGGTAAACTTCAAAATCAACTTTACAGTAACATAGTAAAGCAGTATGATACTCGTCTTCCTCTACAATAGGACCCACAGACTTTTCAACATGATCCATATGAAAAGTAGAAAAAACCAAGTCGAGTAATTCAGAAAATGGCTTAGTGAAATTAAACTGCTCCAGAGTAAGAGAACTCATTTTCTATAAGGATTTTCCATTTTTTAAATTATAATACTGAACAATATTTTAAATATGAAAATCATTCCCATCAATACCAGGAACATTAAAAATCGCCGACAAAAATTACTTGACGAGCATAACTGATCAATTTAGAATAAAGGGAATTAATAATAATCATTAACATCATTAACAGACAATTATAGAGAAAGATAAATATTGCTGATTACAATTTTTTTGCATTATAACAAGTAATTTCAACCCAAAAAGAGACTCAACGTAACTGTTAAGAAAATCAAATTTTTTACAGTATGTGGATATTTAGATGAATTTACAGCTATAAGAACTCCGCCTCCTCTTGTGAGGTTAGAAAATGTAGGATCATGATCATTGCGAAATATGTATTACATAATTATCCGAAAAATAATCAGAATCAAGACAGTTGCTATTGAACCAAGTTTCTGTTAAACAAATGACAGAGTAATCAACATCATTGAAAATTTGAGAAAACAATAAATATTTAGTTCAGAGACACCAAACATTTTGATAATAACGATTAAAATCATCCTTCCTTGGAGTCATAGATAATTAATAAGAGCACCTCTTTGCCTCAACATACATTTAGAAATTGATAACCTAAGTAGGTTCAGTTTTGACTCCTCCAGCTGTCTCACTTTATTACTAACAGAAGGCTGTTCTTCATTCTGTGCCTTTAAATTAGGAGACTTTTATGCACTTGTTGCGCCAAACGATTGATCTGAAGTATGCCGTAGAAGAGACTAATTATGCAGCCAGCCGGTCAAAACATCATATTAAAAATATGTTCGTAATCAGTTTCAGCCACTGACACACAGAAGAATAAGTCATACATGGTTTACAATTTTACAACTTTTAAGTTTGAAACTTTAAGTTCTTGATTTATATATGTCACAATATCATTCTCCTGTACATCAGGCGCAAACAGGGAAACAAAGAAGGCCTTCATACAGGTTTTCACAGTTTTGGGCATTATTTTAATATTCATGTTTCTAACAACACCTAGTTGCAAATGCTTATGCGTCACAGTTGGCTTGGATGTCAGTGACCAAATTATGGCGGAGGACTTAGTTCTGCGTCTGCGGATCTCCACAAAACCATCCTCGTCGGCGACCGGCTGTGTAGGCATTTCCTGCTGATCTGTAGTTTTTTTTGTCATGCATGATGGCGTGATTTTATCGTATGGTACCTTAGAATGAGTTTTTAGGTTATTAGATGCATACAACAAAAATGGAAGTAAAAGCAGATTCTTGACCATTTGAGGTAATTTCACTGTAGGATTATTCCTGTGGAGGGCGTGAATCCTTATCTACCAAACAAGAAGCGCACACATTTTTGTTTTTATTTAATTGAAAACACCAATGTAGCACGAAGTAGAGAATTATCTTCTTTTAGATCTATCTCTATAGACTATTTACGATAAAGTAAGCACTCTTTAAGACCCTTCCAAATTTTTCTTTTAACCAGTTTTTGTCTTTCCGACAATTATTATCAGCATTCCCATATGACTGATAAATACGGTGTATACTTTAACCACTATAAAAATGTTAATGTCTGAGACTGCAATAAAACACATTTATTAGTGGTAATGCCTTTTGGGAGGGCCTTAAAAAGTGCTCACTTTATTGTGAACAGTCTATAGTTAATCGATTCTGACACACAGAGCCTCAAACATTGTTTTAACACTGTAATCCATTTTTTCAGTTAACTTGGTAGACATGTCTTCTTGTCCTTCAACTTCACTTTCAGGGCATAGTTCTTATGTCCAGCACTTGAATTAGTTTTTTTGAGAAGTTATTCACCTTCTTACTATGTTTAGGTGACGTAAGGTTGAACATAGTTGAATCATCACTACAGTTTATATATACATAGTTCTCACTTTCACTTGACCAATTTACACACTGAGTTTGTAAAGGGGCGCCACTGTTCCCAAATACCACTTTATGAACTCTTAAAAACTATGGTCAAGCAGGAGCAGTAGTGAGTTACATCCTCCACCCACAAGCATCAATCGCCAAATGGAAAACGTCTATAGCATAATCATGATGATTGTGATGGTGGTGGTGATTGTTATTATCATCACAATCTCAATTAAAAAAGATATCAAACCAAAATCTAACAACAAATAGGCCTTGATGCATGATGGCCTATGGTAGGGTGTTAAGAACATTAGTTACGTGATGGAATTTTGGGTGAGAGGTGGTCAATTAAAGTTTTGTTCATGCCACTAGTGACACGAGAAGTATATCCTAGACTTAGTGATGATGATGGGCCGGAATTAGTCCAGTGTAGAGAGCAGGGAGCGTAGCCTGTCTACAGGGTACGAAATCAAAGGCTGCTTTCACAGTCTGGCAGTATAGTGGGCACACTGCCACAGATGTACCTGACTGGATGGTGGTTTGGGGAGGATGCTGATCCAGTTGCGGTGGCTGTGGCTGGCTGTAACTGTTGATATTGCTACCTGGTGTTGTGAAGGTGGTGTTGGTTGGAGCCCGGGATGGGCTGCTGTGGGCGGTCCGGTTGCCCCCGAACCCGGGGTTGACAATGCCCAAGGGTAATGTTGTTGCCCTGGCGGATGGTGACGACTATTGGGTGAGGACACCCAGCGGTCTTGATGAACACTGGAAATAAGTGTGGGGAGGGAGCTGGGGAGTGAGGCCCCTCCAGCTGTCAGGCGTGAGCTTTGTCCGGCGGGGTTTGGCTGCAAAGTTCTGTCGGAGTTGGATTACAACTCAGTTTAATTGTGGAGGTGTTAGCTGCCCTTTTCATCTTCCGCTGAGCACCACCCTTCCGAGTGTATTGCATGGGAAAGTTACAACTACCAGCTTCATGAGAATGATGCATGCGACGTAGGTCTCTAGCTTGTGTACTTCCAAGGTCATAACTGCACAGACAAGTTATATCCAGTGCTCCTTCAACCGATCCAGTTCAGAGCAGTACATACAAAGCGGCAGATTCCCTCAGGCTGCACATCAATAACATTTGTGTGTGGTATCCACACGGATCAGTCCTCCATAACCAACTCTTACTCTCTCCGTCCCAGTTCAGAGCGGTGGACGGAGTATAGGATGATCTGAGTGGCTAGCCCCTGGTGGAAGTATTACGAGTGGTGGTGGCTCTACCATATGTACATGTGGTGCACAGCACGGGTGGCCTTCTAATGGGTGTGTAATTACTATTATTTGGTTAAGTGTGGTCCCCAGCTTTACTCTGGTGGGAGTGGTTTCTATGTAGGAATAACAGTTACATCAAGAAATGTGTACTCAGAAATTAAATAAGAACACGTATATATTCCAGAAAGAATATACGCGGTAGCCCATACTACCTCCTAAACTGTTCCTGAGTTGAATGGAAGTTAACCTACGGCAATACAGGTCAAGGAGACCTGATCCTGATCTAGATAAGGTGATAACGGCTAGGTAGCTAATTACAACTGTCCGTAACTATCGCTATCCATTGTCAAGATGGGACTGTTGACGACCACTATCAGAAGGGTAGTGGTGTCGAGATTGCAATTATCAGCTGGTAAGGTGAGGGATGTCCGGAAGGGACAGTCGTCAAACACTATCAGAGAGGGTAGTGGTAGTTGCTGTTAACAGAGGGGGTAAGGCTGCAGTTGATAACGTCTTCGGGAGCTGGTGGTGAGTGATCAGTTTCCAGAGATCTTGAGGGTGTTGCCGCATAACTGAAGAGCTTCTGGTAGAACAAGCTGCAAGAGTGGGCTTCTTGTGGCCCAACGGTAAGCGGTGGAAGTAGCATGGCGTACTCGAGAGCAAGTGCTGGTGACTTCCTCTGAGCGGTGGGGGAGGCATAGACTGTCTTCTTCGGGCTGCACATGGGCTTATATTCTCCTTGTCCGCGGGCCCTTGGTAGCGAGGAGTGTGGGGAGTGGCGAGCCCCGCTCCATTGAGTTGTCTGTTGGAGCCGTCTGCTAGTGTCTTCTGCTGGTGGAGATCCGCTGACGCGGCGAGCTTTATCCCTTAGTACTGGTGGTGTTCTCCTTTGGCATGCCGTATAACTACGTGACCTTTGGTGGCAGGCTCGGTGTCCCGGCCAATACTACAATCATGATGTCCGTCTTGGAGTGAGAGTGAACAGTACAAGCTGGATGGACATGTCTGTAATATCACTCCTTGTGCAAGGGCGTATCCTTGTAAAGGCTGTTCGCGATAAAGTGAACACTTTTGAACTCAACCTTAGAAAAAAAAATCACTGCTCTTACCTGCATATATTTTAACTGGTGCATTGTGTGTGACACGTGCCCAGGAAAGATGATAACGATGAAGGGAAAGTAGTTTCGTATTTAAACATTAAATTATAACAAATGGTTACCTAACACTTTTTATTCAAAGTATTTCTTCCGCTTTCTGTTTTTCTAATGCATCAAAATGCCACAATGAACAAATTTGGTAAAATATTAACAATTTCACAGATTCACTTGACCGACACATGAATAAAGTGATGAGGCCCATGGAAATGTTAATTTTACATATGACAAGTAGATCTTCAGCAGGACTTTTAAAAGTGTTAATTTTACTGTGAACAGCTTATAGGCATGTGACCAGTCTCTTATACTGTTTTAACCCCCACCTTGGTTGAAGTGAGGGCATGTTTAGATGAGGCGGATTTGAGTGTGATATATAGTCATATAGTGTGTCTCACGTCAGCCTGTAAGTATTCTTAATGAAGCAAAAAGGTGATACACCAATAGTTTGAAGGCTGCTATTGCAATATATTATATGCTTGGTAATCTACTATGATCCAAACTCTTGACAAGGATGAAATTGATACTACACACCACTCTTGTAAAATGTTATGACTAGTACACCATAAGAATCTGTACCTAAAGAAAAATTTTCTTTCTGTTTGGCCTCTGTGAATTCTCACCTACGTGCAAGCATGTATTTACTAGTCATGTTTACTAGCCAGGACACACATACATTTATTAAGATTTTGTGAAATTTCAGGAAGCTGCAATTTTTTTGGATGCTGTCCCATGCAGAGCAAGTACTGCCATCTCAGTTTGGGATTGTGCAAGATTATCTGCATTGGAGTTAACACACCCAGAATTGCCTACCTGCTGAAACAGTTAGAACAGATACTTTTTTTTAGCAGTAACAGCTAACATTTACAGCAGAGGGGAAGGGAAAATAAAATACATTCTTTATACAGTGGAACCTCTATGAACCCAGATGGATTTAAAGTCTGCATCTATGGAACATATGCTGTGGTACCATTTTTTGTTTCTCTGCATTTGAAGACCACATTCACTGAACATCCACATGTAATAAAATTTTTTGTCTGTCTCTTTAGAAACAATGAATATAGAATCAACGTATACAATTAACTCTCCAACACACACAAAAATAAAACTGAAGTGTTAGCTCCTTTTGGCATTAACTTCACACACACGCACACACATGCACGCGCACACGCATGCACGCGCGCGCACACACACACACACACACATATATATATATATGCAAGGAAAAAGATTCAACTAAAATGCACTACAAAATAAGTTTTTTATATAAAGCAGTTGTATGAGTTCATACCTTGAGATACTCCAATCACTGTCTGAATTAATATCTTTCGCTAATGGTGATTTGATCTCATCAGAGAATTTGACAGTTCTGACTGCTTTCGGTTTTAAAGTCGTATTCTTACTAGCTTCTGTGGAACGGATATCTGCCACCACCGTGACTGGACTTGCAGACGGAACAGAGGTATGGGGAGTACTCGCAGCCTTTTTAACTTCTGGAAAATATCACAAATATTCACACCATATTTTTAAAAGCTTCAAGAATGACTTAAACCTAAGGATGTGTTCAAATTTTTCCATAAAGGACAAATTAACAATATATAGCACAAAAACAAAGTACGGTAACTATGTTGATGCATGACGTGTACTGGTATAATAATTATTTAAGACTCTGCCTCATCTTCATGTGATGCCACGTCACCCTGAGTAGGATTTTAACCCAGGACGATTTGCTTCCAGAGCCAACCTGCACACCCCTAGGCAACAGAAACCCAAGGACACCAGCCGAAGCTGTCGAAAATGCGGCTTGCACTGCTAAGGGAGGAGCTCACGTCCGAAGATACCCGACCAGCTGAAGGGAGCGCTGGCCGATTATATATGCCGGCGCGCAGTCCCAAAAGTCAGTTGTATACTCTGCAGCTCGCTCGACCACCTCATGTGCTGAAGCTCTTTGCCTACCACCTTCCTCACGACGGACCACCACTACCTTCCAAAAGCCTTCTAGACCAGCATCCAGCGAACCTGGAAGGTGTCTTCTTCCCCTTACACTCACTGCCACTTTGGTAGTGAACACAGAGTCCCTTCCGCACAGCAGTGTAGATTAGTTAGGGTCAGTTGTCATAGCTACCAAGCTTATTTTCAGCTCTTCTTTAGTTTTGCCTCGGGTCCCCTTCATCTGGTTTAACATACATAGTCTACTCCTGCTGGTTACAGTAAAATTGATAGCTAGGAGGTAGTACGGGCCTCCATGTCTATTCCTCTGGGGAATAAACACGTATTCTTAGCTAACACTAGGTTCTTATTCTAAGGTGATTGTGGCTTTAGACCCAATAGACAAACCCATAAAGGAGAAGCAGGAGACCATGTATCAAAACCCATTTTACCGAAAGAAGTGTAGAACTGCTGGCTACCCTTAATTGGATGGACATATGTCACCAAACATAACCCAGCCAACAGCCACCCATACCTTGAACCAAGTACTCCGGTACTTGGAACATTGTAAGGTTGAGTCACAACCACTAGGAATAAGCAGCTAGACATCAAGATGAGCTAACCCACTCCATCCAAAGCATTGTTGTACTTGTCCCATTGGAGTGACAGGATTGATTCTGGGTGGCCTAACCTCTTCTAATTACACTTTAGCAAGGAACTCTTTGCCTGCTCCTACTTCGCGTAGTAGACCTTAGTACCTTTCTCATATGCCCTCCACCCATACAAGCAGCAAGGTGGAGAGTTAAAAAGACAGCTACTGTCTCTAAATCTAGTCGGTTGCGCTGCAACCCATTGCCTTCTGCCCTCAGCAGCCCCTCCCCATGGGACCGAGTTCAAGCCACTGGCAAGGCCTCACCTCCCAGCCCCTCCCCCCACAGCACCTCATTTCAGCCCCCCAGAAGATTGCTGGAGAACAGCACCCGATCGTAGTCCATCTACCACTTGTTGCTGGTTCCCTTCTGTTCATCAGAGGTTGTTAGAATTGAGGATAGTAGAGGGAGACTTGTTTTTGCTGTTACTTGAAATTGTTGAGAGGACATTATTTTATTTTGTTTATTATTTGTCTTGAGTTAGTACTTAGTTATTTTTTTAAACAATTTTTGTCGTGCTATTTTTCACTGATGTTCCTTGTTAAGATTCTTGGTTATGGTTTGTTAACAAGTGTATTTTAAAGCAGTGTACCTACAGAAATCACTTAATCTCTCTTATGTTTAAACAAAGATAGTGACCCTTCACTAATATTGCAGTCATTTGTGTTTTGTTGGAAGTCCACAATTTATTTTGACGACTATTCATGTTTGTGGGTAATAGTAGTTAGATGCTAGATTACACAGTTCTAATAAATCAGTAACGAGTAAATTAATTTTGTGTCAGGTAGTTAAAAACTTGTGAGCTATAGAACTTAAAAAAAATTAAATAAAAATGTTTATTTGATTTGTTGAATGAGTGACCCTAGGGGTAAATAAGCAACCACAAAGAAAATTATTGTTGTGTAGCAGTCCCAAGGAGAGCATGGTGAATTTGAATGTTGACATTTTGCAGTTGTTTGCTTTCTCTTTTTATTGTCATTGAGCTGTTTGGAACAGCGCAAATTATTGAGTAATTGATAACAGTTAGGGCCAAGAGGCAGTCCAAAGATAGCACCCCTCTCCTTGTGGATACTGTGTGTCAAGTTGGGAGAAACAAAAAGAAAAAACGAGAGAATTGACAGTCGGATAGTAAAAGTTGAGCTTCAATGTCATTGGGGGGGTTCTCTCAATAAGATAATTTTAGTGGATAAGACTACGTTAAGTGTGTTGACAAATAAAGAACCGCATAGCCTTGAGAGAGAGAGAGAGAGAGAGACACACACACACACAATGTGTCGGGGGTCGCGGAAAAGAGCATGAAAGAGTTGACCCGACACAAGTGTTACCTCCTTTATGTATTGGGGCTAGGAGAGTAAGCCTGCCAAAAAAAGGAGACGAGCTAAGCGAGAGAGCCAGCTATTGAGGGCTTATAAAGCCATTGTTGTAAGTGTAAGATGTGAGTTGATAGGCTTCCTAGATGCTTAAGAAGGAACCTCAAGATGTGGTTAGCCGTAAAAAGACGACAGATGTACAATGTTAATTATTGTTGATAAGGTGTTGTAAATTACGTTATTAAGAGTATTTGTTTGTTTTTGTGTTAAGACCCCCCTCCAAAACAAAAGAGTTACATGAATGAGATGAGAGACTGTACTGGGTCGAATAATTTTAAGTTATGGATTAATCTAGCATTTTAGGTTTTGTTGTGATGTATCTTTGTTTGGGTTAACTAGTAAGTTAGTTAGATGGGGTGGGATAGGAGCAGGCCGGCCTGTCGTTTCTTAACCCCCCTCCTTCCTACTCTAGTGGTCAAAGAGAGGAACATCATTTAATTCCATTGGTGCAAGTGCTGCAGGAGAGAGAAATGGGACTCTCGGAACAATGTTGGTGAGGACATGACATTTTGGACACTCAGGGTGAGTGCTAGTTACGTGTGTTTGGGACACTCCTCAGTTGCAGTGTTGTTACAAAGGACTGGTCGACGCTGTAACCATTGTTGTAGAGGTGCATGACCTCATGGCCAGTTGAGTCCCTTCGCCGAGGTGGACGACCCAGCCATCAGCTCATGTGGGTGGTCATGGACAGTGTGGCTTGGATTCCTGGCCATTCCAGCAAAAGGGGCTTGTCCTGGATGCCTCCCCCCGTTGCCCTTGCCTGATGTGAGCAGCTGGCCAGTGGAATCCGTCCACCACTAATAAGTCGAGCCCAAGAAGAAGGAGCACTGAAGTAAGATGATTTAATGGCCAAGGCACAAGGAGAGTAGATGAACTGTCAAATACTAGGTGTTTGCTGGCCACAAGTTCTTCGTATGGGCAGTATCCTCCTCCCTCGCTTTTCCTAATTGTTCTTTCTTTTAGTCGCTGAACCCCAAAAATCTGAAAATTTCATTAATTCCTAGTTGTTAAGGTCTGTAGTTAGTAGGGGTGTGCAAATATTGGTTTTAGTGTTTCAAATAGTTTTTGAACGAATACTAATTTTTTCAAATAATTTTCAAATATTTTTCGAATACAGCTTTTTAGTTTTCAAATTGCAAAGATTGCATAGTCTTGCATAAACAGAAACAAAAACCTACTTTTCATTCATAAATAAATGCATCGAAAGTTATTTTACTTACATGAAAACCCTGAAGTCTCTTGAAAACCAACATAATGTATTACTTTGTACCAATACTTACAACAAAATGCTTTCTTCTTCTTCTTTTATGTTGATGTTTATGAGAAAACAAAAATATGCTATGGATGGTACAGGCGATAAAGTTTAGTTCTTAGCTCACAGTTCTTTTTTATAAATATAAATAAATTAAAAATACCACACTAGTAGCTACAACGTAAGACACAACATATAAATCATTAGTTCTTTGTTAACACATGTAAAAAAAAAAAATCCCTTTGCACTATGACTGCAGAATGCACCACGGATAAATATTCAGCCATTTGCTGATATCTGTAAGAAAAGAATTATTTTAAAGGTAATTTTTAGTCCTTTGCTGATGTTTTTTGGAAAGCAAAAGCGAAAATACATTACATTTTACTAGTACTTGCTACACAAGAATCAAGAAACCTGAAATGGTTTTTGGTACGGATGGTATAAATTAATGGTAGGTCTACATGTAAAAAAATTGTTTTTGCAATAAGCCTACTACATAAGATACCACTAGTAAATAAATATTTGCTTAAGGTTGTGTAAAACAAAATATTTTGAGTTATTTTTAATTTTCATGTAAAAAAATTAACTGCTCGACATGAGCAGGGCAAAGGGCTTCACGACGAGCTGTGACTACATTGCCACCTGTTCAGAAAATTCTCTCACTTGGAACCTGTGTTGCGGGAATGGGTAGGTAATGCCTTGCAACCTTGACAAGATGAGGTAATTGTTCGCTGTGACTCCTCAACCATTCTAAAGGGTCATCATTAATGCCTGAAACTCTTTTTATATGCTTAAATTAATTTTGGTTATGATTAGTGCTGAGCTGATACAGGTTTTTACACATACCAGTACAAATTGATACTTCCTGCCAATACAATAGACATGAGTAGTAGACTGAAAGACTTCTACTAGCACTAAATGTATTCGGGAAGCTGAGTGTCACACAATGAATTATTAGATGCTTTAAGTAAACATGCAAAACATTAGGAAAGATGAGAAAGGAGTCTAAGCGAGAGCTGCTAGTGTTTTGTTGTCTGGCACTTATGTTGATGATGTAGTTATGGGAACCAACAATGTCACTGCTGCTGTGAATCTGAGACAGGAATTACAACAGTTGCTCTCGCGAAGTGGGTTCCAGCTCGTAAGTTCACCAGTAACTGCCCTGCTGTGCTAGAAGGCATGTGTTCAGAGGATGTGCAACTCTCGAATACGTACTACTCCTTTGATGAAGACCAATATGTCAAGGTTCTACGGCAGCAATGGAACCCCAGCTCAGACACTTTCGGTTATGATAGCCGAGGCCCCTGATTATGACAAAATGTGGAATTCTTTCGAACATAGCCCGGGTTTTTGACCCACTGGGATGGCTGTCACCATTGACACTTTTAGCCAAACATTTGATACAACAGCTGTGGCTGGCAAGTGTTGACTGGGACTGCCCGGCTCCTCCCGACATCATTGTGAAGTGGGAAACCATTCGAAATGAGTTGTCTTGCTGTTCCAACATAACCATTCCACATAACCATTCCTCGCTGTATCACCCTTAGCAGTACAGACTCCACCTTTGAACTGCATGGTTTCTCCGCCAGCTCAGAGAAGGGGTATGCAGCTGTAGTGTATTTTCGACAAGTGTCTTCCACGAGTGTGGTTACCATCCATTTGCTGCTTTCTAAATCTAAGGTGGTTCCTCTCAAAACAGTAACACTTCCTCGCCTTGAGCTCTACGCTGCTGTACTTCTTGCTCGGTGCTTGCGCTTAGTGTTGGATAAGTACTCATCCATTTTGCCCCTGGAAGAGACATATGCTTGGACTGACACTTCAGTTGCACTTTCGTGGATTAGGACTTCACCACATGTGTGGAAAACCTTTGTCGGGAACAGAGTAAGTGGAATTCAGAGTTGCACCTCTGTCGATTGGTGGCATCATGTTCCGAGTGAACAGAATCCAGTAGATTGTGCTTCTCGTGACCTTACGCTTGCCCAGCTTGTCGCATATCCCCTCTGGTGGTCAGGACCTGCCTGGCTCTGTGAAGATAAGAAGCATTGGCCACGGAGTACACTTCATGATTTTAGCCCCACCTGCAATGAAGAGCGTCAAACTATTGTGATGCAGGCCACCTTGACACAGTCACCATTCCTAGACTTAATGGAGAGACAATCAAAATTAAATAAGGTAAAACGAATAGTCGCACTGTGTTGCAGATTTGGGCAGGCAGTTGGTGCAGGTGGGTTACCTACCACAGGTCCAGTTCAGTTAGATGAGATGCAAAGGGCCCTGAATATCCTAATCAAGATCTCACAAATAGAATTCGCTGAAGAGTTTGCTCATATTGCCAGGCACCAACCTTGTTTTCCATTCATCAAGGAGCTGGCTCCTTTTGTAGATTCTGAAGGCATTCTGAGGATAGGTGGTCGAATGCAAAGGGCTGAATTGCAATTGAAAGAGAAACAACCAATCCTTCTCCCAAAAAATTGTCGTCTTGCAGTGCTGCTGATTGATGAGCTTCATTTAAAGCTTTCTCACCCAGGGTCCCAGATGCTGCAGTCACTGCTTCAAAGAGAATTTTGGGTGCTTGGCGCCAGGAATCTCATTCGCAGTTGCCTTCATAAATGTATAAACTGCTTTTGAACCTCATCCCAAACCCCTCACACCAATCATGGGATGTCTTCCAGCTGAAAGGGTGCGCCAGGCCAAGCCATTTATGAACACTGGAGTCGATTATGGAGGTCCCATTTCCATCACCATAGCTAGACTTAGAAAGCCTCGTGTGCTGTAGGCATACATATGCCTGTTTGTGTGTTTTGCAACAAAGGCTGTATATCTAGAGCTTGTTTCAGATTTATCAACAGAGGCATTTCTGGCAGTCTTTAGGAGGTTCGTCGCTCGACATGAAAAACGTGCCAACATTTGCAGTGACTGTGGCACTAACTTTGTTGGAGCCAGTCATTAGCTGGAAGAAGTGCATCAATTTCTCGCTGATAGTGACACTCGCAAGCAGATTGTAGACAGTTTAGCAGAGCATAAGATTACCTGGCACTTCAACCCTCCAGCAGCTCCTCACTTCGGTGGACTTTGGGGGGCAGGTATCAAATCTGTCAAGTCCATTCTCAAGAAAGTTGTGGGGACCCACTTGCTGACATATGAAGAACTGAGCAGTTTTAGCCCAGATTGAGGCAACACTCAATTCAAGAGCTCTGTGCCCATTGTTGTGATCCTAATGACTTCTCTGTACTAACTCCCACTCACTTTATTACAATGGGTCCAGCACAGATACTGCTTTAACAGTCAACAGGTTGACTAGGTGGTCACTCCTACAGCAGATCCACCAGTCGTTTTGGAAGCTGTGGCATGTGGAGTATCTCCATCTTCAGCCCAAGGTTAAGTGGACCAGTGGAGAAGACAACATAGTTGAAGGCAGCTAGGTTTTGGTAAAAGACCAAAACTTGCCCCTTTTGCGATGGAAGCTTGGTAGAATAGTAAAGATCCATCCTGGGGCAGACTGTGTTGTGCGCGTCACTGAGGTTCATGCCCAGCAAGGCACCTTCACCAGGCCAGCTGTTAAATTGTGTCCTCTTCCTCTCAACTAGTGCAAGACTAAGAAATCCATATGTGTATATAGGACTTGTTTGTGTAAATATTGATCGTTCTGTTTTATATTTTTTGTATACTTTTAACGGGACTAATTACTGTTGAAGTGTGGACCCTTCAAGGCGGGTGGGAATGTTTGGGCCATGGGTCCGTTTGAACTAGTTTAAATTTCCAGCCACATTGTGGCAACATTGTCGATGGTGGCGCCATCGGCCTGAAGCGGCGCTGCTAAAATCTACAAGACCAGTTCGGCTTTGTTTTCATGTTAGTAAGTCGCAATTCGAAATGTTTTTCGTTAAAATACAGTCCACATTGTTCTCGAACCCAAACACAAATAGAGTTTGAATTTTAGAACAGATTACGAAATTGCCACTTACCTCGGCTGTAGTAAAATGAAGTGAAGTTATTTCAATATTTGTGTGAGATCACTAAGCAGACTTGGAAAGAATTGATTCTTTTTTTTTATTGATTGGAGAAAAAGACCAAACATCAGATGTATTTAATGTTCGGTTGTGTTAAATATACAAGTTTTGGTAAAAAGTAACTGAGTATTTTTGATGTTTTGTTGAATGAAACAGATTCTACTAATTACATTGTATTCCATACAAGTCAAATTCTAATAACGCATTTGTCAACTTATTCAAATATTTTTTTAAGGTTAAGAACAGGTATGAAAAGAAGATAAGTATTTGCTTGTGGTTCCAATAATTTTTAAAAAATGTTGTTAGTTGGCATAATGTTTAGATAAAAGAAACTAATTTAGTTTTAAATACCTTCCTTGTTGAACAAAATTTTATGCCAAAGTTTTATAAAAAAAAATGTATTTTTGTTTTTCTACCTCGTGATACTCATATTTTTGTATAAATTTTATTTATTTGGATTTATTAAATTGTAAAGATTTTCAGAAAATCTTCTTTTATTTCTAAACAATTATATACCCCCCCACCCCGCCCTTATGTATCTGGTGGTTTTGGTAAGCATAAATACTTGAGTACTAGTGAAGCTATTTGTTTTGTTTAAGAAATTATTAATTTTAATTACTTAATTTTTAATTATCCTGTGAGTGACCCCTCAAAAATCATATACTACATCTTGCATTGAGTGCTGAGTGTTACAGCTCTACCATCATGTTGCTTTAGTTTGAAAGTAAAAGGGCTTCAAGGCCACCCCTGTTTCAAGAGCCTTGTGGTGGTCGCCCCCATGTTTTTGAGAAGATAGGTCGGAGATGTAGGATGGAGACATTAAAAAATATACTGGGGTTTGTAGAGTTGAGAGAGAGGTCTCACCAGTTTAAGAGGTCTGCCTCTGAATAGTGAGTTAGGGGTTTAGTTAGTTAGTATCCGAGAGTTTCCCTACATCTCCCTCCTGTATGAGTCGTCGAGTAGTTTAGTGTTTGAATGAGTGGATAGTGACCTAATGGACCGCTAATTTCCTCCCTCCCCCCTGTACCCCACCCTTTTCCACTTTTTCACAATACGTACCGCAGTTGGGAAGCTGATAGTTATCAAAGTCCCTCCAGCCATAGCTTGGACATGTAAGGTAGCTTAAATTATTCCGGATTTTGTCCCTACTAGGAAGCCAACTAGCCCGGCCCCTTATAAACGCCCGGATAGTACCCG
The DNA here is from genome assembly GCA_029891345.1 of Dryococelus australis. Taxonomy (NCBI): domain Eukaryota; kingdom Metazoa; phylum Arthropoda; class Insecta; order Phasmatodea; family Phasmatidae; genus Dryococelus; species Dryococelus australis. The sequence goes on from CM057003.1 coordinate 107,877,915, forward strand.
AGAAAGCGAGTAAGGATTGCTTGGAGAAATTAAGTCACCTCATTTCGTTGGTTACTGCATACTCATTATTTCATTCCCCTTATATTTAGTGACAGCTGACATCACGCATTTTGGCAGCCTTCGTGGTGAGCAGGACCAAACTCCCTCGGAGGGAGGTTCATGTGGTTAGACTCACCCTGGGGTTTGATTCCCCTACTCCAATTAAACTGTCACCAGTCTTCAGCTGTCCAGCACCCATAGCTCGGACAATGGCCAGCCAGCCTATGCCTTAAACCTTAGCTTACCTCAGTTTGTTTTCTCCTACCCCATTAAATTGATAGGGAAATTCCTAGCTTAACTTCCTTCTTTCACTGCACTTCCATGCCAGAGGGATACTCCATTCCTTTATGCCCTACCCAAGGGTTGTCCTGTCACATCCTGCTTAGTCTACCTAAAACTGTGTCAGTTACTCCATTGTCGTTTACCCGCTAGACACAGCAGCCCCCTCAGGACTACCATAGGAGTCAGCGATAGCTACTTTTTCAGTTGTTTTCACAATGCTAGCCAACCCTATCCTTATCATTAGGAACCGGTCACCTCTACCGGCACCATGCAGAAAGCTTCCCAGCAGACGCTCGTACTGAAGTTAGGAGGTAGTACGTCATCACGTAATGTTTCCTTAATAAGGAAATAAAACGTGTGTTTTGCTGCAATCCTGAGCTCCACACTTCCTGTAGACTTGCACCTTTCCCAGTTGACTTTGTGGATGTAAGGCCAACGCAGGTGATCCCGGGAAGTAACTCACTCGAGCCAAACCACATGGTTGTCATCCATACATACTTTAGACGGCCATCCTTTCTACCTACACCATAGGTAGAACAGTAGAGCCCACACAGGTACACAGCTCCTGGACCAGCTTGTCAACTCAGTGCTCACTCCTTTTCCACTGCATCTAAGTGCCAGGAAAAAACGGAAGTTCCCCGAGTTGGGAACTCGGCTAGGACGAGACCCATGTGTGGTGACCCAAGATGGTGAGGTCTGACTTCCAGTGCATACTGCGCATCCGCTCCAGGTACTGAAATAGGGTGTCCGTCTAGTCGACGGTCTTTGCATGGTTTTACATGCTGTAACCAACACAAGGACCCTGCTGTGAATTGCTGGCGTGAAGGGTGATGTGTTTTTCCAATGACCTACTCCAAGCGTCATGGGTTGAAGGAGCACAGTAAACAGACCCTACTAGCCTCTGGGCGCCTGCACGAGCTTACCCCTGCCCTCGTTGCCTCCATTGCACAGCTCAGCCCAAGGGAATAGGCACAAGCACTTCGCCATCTGCAGGACCCAATCGAGTCAGAAGTACAGAGGAATATGTTTCCAGAATCATCATGAGTAGGCACTGAAGTTCACTCCCTGCTGGCTGCCTACCTTGCCCAGTCAGACCAACAGCCTATGGAAGTGATTGCCTATTTGGTTCCAGCTATACTAGTGCAAGTTGCGCAACCATCACTTAGGCAACCCTGCACACCTCCACCAGCAGCTCCACAATTTGCCCTCACCACACCTCTTTCCAGTCCAGCAAACAATCCTGTGCACCACCCAGGTACAGTAAAACCCCTGTATTAAAACCCCATTTATTATGACCCAATCCCGAGGAACCGTGAAAAGTTTGGGTCGAAAAAGTCGAAAATTTAACGCACATCTAGAAATAGGTACAGTAATCCCTCGCCAACCGCTGTATCTTGACCGGTGGTTTCAGTTATGCGCAGATATGTTTTTGTAGATCTTTTCTCCAACCGCGGTACTAGTTTCTATTATCCACAGTTTTCAGTCTATGGAAAACTAGCCCTTACTGATGTTAGTAGTCGCACATTTCTCAAGCTCCCATCATAGACTTTGACATTTGTTGTCCCAAGCAGCATGAAGCAATAAATTACTTAATGCCAGAAGGGGACACTGGTGTATTGCCCGTGGAAGTGCACAAGGTGTGAGGGGGAGGGGGGGATTGCAGACTGGGTCAATAAGGATTCTTTGTCCTAGTCACATGCCGCCGCCTCTGCCTTACCCTCCTTGTATTTTTTTGCTTCAATTATCCCTCCTCTTTTGCTGTAAAAATAGCAGCATATTCCACAGACTAGTTACTTAATCAGTGTATGTATGATAACTTCAAATTTAATGCAATGCCCCTTTTTTAATGATAATTTTTAAGATTATGTGTGCCCAGGCCTACGCAATAAGCTAATTTTTTATGGTGGGCAATTATTATTTTTTCTGAAGTCAATTTTATGTGTAAAGTGAATAAAGATAACTGTGTGCAAAGAAAATGTGTTCTTATGTTACCGGTACCATATTATGGCGAGTAAGGCTGTGTGCGTGTATAAACAACATCAAAAGTTTTTGATGAAAAATTTGGGATAAGTAATATTTCAAGCAGACCGCACTAAATATTTATATTCCCGTAAACATTGCCGGGCCTCATTGTGCCAGTATAGAGACCAACACGCCACGTAAATATAGTATAAATTCAACACATTTACGTGAATCGCATCTATCAGCATGTTTTCCCAATGCCAGGTCGCTGTTACGAAGGGAACTGGCCCTGTAATGATGGCAGTGGCAGCAGGCGGGCGGTCGCCACCCACCATCTTGTAGCAACAGACAAACAGCTGCCCAGCCTGAGGATCTAGGGCCAAGCTTCAGCAGCAAAACGCCATGCCCGCGCCCATCCGCGCTGTAGAGGATCTAGGCGCTTGCCCAGCTACGTACACGCCGCAGCCAGCAATGTATTAGCTGCCATCCCGACAAGGGGTGGTCCAATATGCCTTTCTTGGGTATCAAATTAATCAGGAGATGTCCAGCTATAAAAATATACATATTTAGATTTAATTTAAAAAGTGGTTTTTTATGCGCTATAGACGATTGAACATTAACTTAATGCAAAAAATGGCAAGTTTGGGGGCATAGGGGTTAGGGGTGGGTCAAAATCGGCCCAAAATTTTCCAAATTTTATATTACGACCCTCCCTCTATTACGACCCTATTTTCAGGAACTGTGAGGGGTCGTATAGAGAGGTTTTATTGTATACCATTCCAGGCAGGAAACCCCTCAAGTGCAAGATCACACTGCCCAAACCAGACTTTGTACCCTACCACAAAGCTACCAGGCCAGTCCTGTACAACGGATGAGCCCCAGTACCACGCACGTCAGGAGTAAGTTTCACTCTGAAGTCCCAGCCTACAAGGGTGTGCCTGACTCAGCATCTGAACAAAAGCTTAGCTCCTTCACACTTTAGTCTTATTTTGCCTGACGTCACATGTCAACACAAGGCATAGTTGTTTCTTTCCTTGTCACAGCACAGAACAAATGGTGCAGGTAAGAGACATTGTGATTCCTTGTCACTATGAGGAACAAACAGCGTAGCTACGAGACATGTTGCTACTTGTCATGAAGAACGAACAGTGCAAGCACTAAATATATGGACGGCCCCAGGGTAAAAGGTAACAAGTAAAAATTGTACTTTTTTCGGGAGAGACAAAAACTGCATAGTCAAATATAAAAATTCAATACTTTAACTTTTTCTGTTTTATTCTCTTAATTAACAACAATTTCACAAATTATTAGTAGCACATTACAATATCTAAATATACTTAAGAGATTCTGTGATTTGTTCCTTTTAGCACATTTTTCACGCATCACTTTAATTCCTAAAATGATAATTAACCTGCTGTTTGAGGATATATTCACTAACTAAAAACATGTATATTAATTAACTTATATACAATTAAGTTCTTGTGTAGAAACCATAACAACATTCATATTAAAATGGAGTAAAAAAGCAATACTTTTAACAAGATTTCCAACATTTACATTTAAAGATTCTGTTTACAAGTAATAAAAGAGGAAAAGAACATGGGAAAACATTATGCTAAAAACATAGTTATGACTTTTACTTAGTTTTCCTCATCTGAGTCGCAAATAGGATAATTCAAATCCATTTAGGTCTTCAAGTTATTATCGAACCCATGAAAAACAAGTAAGTGGGATGTATGGGAGCAATGATAGAAGATCCTTCTTTTACTATTCAGAAATTGGCATTACATCATTGTAACATTTGTTTTGCTTTAGACAAGGATAAGGTTGTTGGCGTTGTGTCATATCCATGACAGAGAATGTATCTTCTTCCTTCAGAGATGTCTTATACAGCACTTTGGAGGCTTATCCAGAATGTAGTGTAACCACTTTACTTGTTGCCATACAAACTTCTATCCATTTTCATTTGATTTCCTCATCTGTATATCAGTTCTGAGAAGTGATGCATAATCATAGAAGTCTTCCTGTGTAAGTTCAATCACATTGAATGGTTTCTTCTTTCCTGCCATTCTGATCAGCTGTGCCCAGTCATGAGGATGACTAATTTGCATACTGTACTTCTTCGCTTTTTCAATCACAGCATGATCACTGTCACATTCCATTCTACTGTGGCCGGGAACAATGGATTTATGATCTAACATGTCAATCATATTTTCCTGCACAACATAAAGACACATAGCAAGAAAGGGTGTGTTTTTATTCTGTCCTGGACATGAATCACTGTACAGAACAACGTGCTTGATTTCTTCAGGAAGGTTCAAGATTACTCTACACACACATGGTGCAATTTCATTCACCCTCTTCTTGCCATCAATTCATACCACAAAAAACATGTAGCTTGGTCATCCTTCATGTTCTACACTGTTAAACTGAATGTCCATAATTGTCGTTTGTAAGATGCCACACTAGTTTGCAAGGAAGGTGTTGGAAGGCATTGCTGAATGTTGAATGCAAGTACAGTCATGCTGTTATCAGTCTTGGACAAGTTTTTGTCTGCGATTTTAACTTGATAAGCCAGTTCTGCTACATTCTGGTGCATGTCTTGCTGCTGTTTTAATGATATTTGTTCATCATTACCTGCATACATTAACTTTATCTTCAATTCATCACATGTGCAGCATGTATCTTTCTTTGGGTTCTTTATTGCAATATTAGCTTCAGAAAACAGTTTTGAAAATATTGTGTAGCTAATTGGCTTATCTTCGACTTCACAGTACTTCTTGTGTAGTTCAGATATAGTCAGATGTGTTCTTGCTACTTTCCTTTCGACAGTAGTGGCTTTCATACATTGGTAGTGCATTGAGGAATTCGTTGACCTCGTCCAATTTAGCTTTGTTGGTTTTATTTGGTGGCTAATGGCGACCTCTTTTGTCTGGTGTTGTAGAGCTTCCTAGTGATTTTTGTTTTTGCTGACCAATGACCCATACAAATTTTGGTGTTCCAGCAAAGATTAGAGGAAAACAAAACTTGCAGATTTTCACACTCCTGCCAGAAATGGGAACAAAATAATGAAATGTCACCCCTCTAATTTTCTGCTTACAAGGGGTACTTCTTATTTTTCTTGAAACATTAAGTTTGGCATATGTCATTATGCCTATAAAATAAGATGCTCTTCTGTCATGAGTTCCCATTCGCCAGTATTGCTGAAATAATTCTTGTTGATTTTCTTGGTTATCTTTTAAGTTCACATTTCATACGGCAGTGAGACAACCTACGAAACAATCTTGTTCTAATTTTCTTCCCACTTTCAGTCACATAACTCTGCCCTGCATTCAGTTTTCTTTTCCTAGAGTTTATTACCTCCCAGGACCTTCCTCTGGTGCCTTGTTTTTTATGTACTGCAGTCACAAAATCAGTATTCACTTCACTATCACTGAAGTCAGAATCTAGTGCTGGTGCCTTATTTTGTCCATCATTTGGTGCATAATTAGGATCTATATCATTGTCATCACAGGCATCGTCTTCCTGTAAATTAAAATAATATTATATGTTAGGATATTCTATAGGTACATTGACAGTTACGAGTACCTAGGCTACATCATCTACAACAGCACAGCTGATATAAGAATTCTTGTAATAATATTTTCCTCATTTTGAACTGTGTATTAATCCTAGTTCACACACTAGAACGGTTTTTAATTATGGTAGGAGTTTGTACTATGTACGCTGCTTCCTTCGGCTGAAATGAAGCCTCCCATAGAAGTTGTAGCTTGATTTGCATCATCATATACTATCGTACATGGAACAGATTTATCAAGAGCAAAATACCCTTGTTCACATGTCTTACTACCATTATCAACACAAGCTGCGAGTGCATCGAAATTCAATCTTCTAAATAATGTTTTCTTTGGCTGGCCTGGAAATAAAAATGAACTGTTTTTATCTTGTGATAAAGCAAAAGGGAATAAATTTAATATATTTAAATATTTAGAGATGATTATTTTTTGCAACAAAATACAAACATATCAATATTGACATTAATACTAAAAGTATGCCACTATGATGATTTCAAACAATTTTTTGCATTACTAAATAATTACCCGACACAGAACACGTGTGTCATGAAATTAGTTTCCATTACCAGCTTGTTCAAATAATTTGAGTCGAACACAGTAATTAATAAACAACACATCTGTTCCAAGAACTTTACTTCCGCAGCGACAATATGATGAATATTTTTTTGATGAAATAAGCAACTGGTAAATACTACCCTGAAATTCCAATAATATGCACTTCATTTTTGGGGGAACTTTTTTTCCATGGCCATATGCCTACTAAACTGAACTGACAATGTTAGGTTATGTTGAATAGTTTTAGGTAACATTACTAAGTGATATTACTATATTCTCGTACAGGTGCATATAGATAATTGACGGTTTAGAATAGGTTAAAAATAGTCACATGTATGAATAACAACTATGTGACGAGGACAGGATTTATCGCCTCATAAAAACAACCGTCATTAATATTAAATACAACTTTTATTATATTATAAATTATCTTTGCTAAAATGTAATGTCTGTATGGTCATTTCTACCATTCTTTTGCTTCTTGCTTGTGTAGCATGATTTCAAATGTCAACTACTACACAAACAGAGCATAGTCTGATTTTTTTTTCACAATTCAGGTTGACCAACTTCAAAACACTTAACTTGACGCACTGTCAACAAAAAAGTGGCCAGCATTAAAATTTTACAACACTCGAAGCAGTGATAATTGTATCTTGCAATTAAATAACAAAATTAATATTTTATACATTTATCGTGAAATTCTTATATATTATTATGCTACTAACTGGTATTGCAGAACATTACCTCAGATTTGTGAAAGTTTCATCTTCTATTAAAAAATTTTTTTAACGTATTCAAAACTAGTGCACTATACATAATAATGAAGCAAGATAGAATTTCAAAGTACTACTGCTTGTTTACATTTTATGGAATATTACAACATGACCAGTCAGTAATACGAGTAGAATGAAACATGTCAGACTTAATTCCTTTTTACACTTTATGAAAATGAATGTGTCTAACTTGTTTAATTTTACACATTGCCAGTTTTTTATTTTTAATGTATGTAGACTTATTACATTTTACACAACGAAGGGTAAGTATAAAAGTGACTTATTGAAGAAATAAAGAGAAAATGGCCAAAATGTGACTTGTACCTTTTACCCTGGGGCCATCCATATTAATCCTTGTCATAAAAAGAAGAGAACAATAGGTAAGCAAGGTGCTAATGGAAATTTTATTTACATAAAAATGTTGCAACACCCAGATATTATTTGTATTATAATCCACAAAATAGACAGCTGAAAATGAAATTAACTTAAAAATGTTAAAATGAACAGCACAAATAAAGGCCGTACAAAAATATAAAAAAATATTACCAGTCAACTATAATTTAAATCCTGTATTTAAAATATGCATTAATTTTATTATGTGCTATTTGAATTTGCCATTTCTAACTTTTATGAAGAGTGCTTGCAACTTCCGCTTGTGTAGACCCCGTAGGCCACCATGGTAGGTCTGCGGTGCACCTGCCTCTTGGGCAGTCGTTCCAGAGAAGCTGGCCAGGTAAGACGCTGCCCGTATGCACCTCAAACTTTTTGCACTGATTTAGATTTCAATAGCTGACTTTAGTATACCGGTTAACCTTTGCTTGCATACGTTGCCAAAATTGTCCCCAGAATAATGCTATCAGCATAAATAATTTAATTGCAGCCCTTCTTGGTTTATTAACATGTAAACAACGCGAGGAGTTGTGTTTTATCAGCAAGACCACGAGGCCGCGCGAAGCTGGTATTGGATTTCATCCGCCCACGAGATGAGATTTTGAGCACCTTACTAGTGTTATTCTAACGTAATTGATTATGGGCAACATTTTTATGTGTGTATTTGCTGATTTTATAAAGTCATCATGTACAAATTTCACGTAGGTTCTGATCACACGGTCACCCACAGCAATTTCTGTATCAATACCATCACCGCATTTTAAGGGTTTATTGTATTGCGTTTTGTGCATTTTCATCTTTATCAGGGCTCATTTATGTTTTATTAGGGTTCCATGTAATTTCTGTAATTTTATAGTGTTTGTTCTTTGACCACACGGTTATTCAGAGTACTTGTGTTTTTCTGCCATCCACACGGCATCCAGGGTTTAAATGTATGACTTGTGAAAATGTAATATTAAAATCACGGCGCTGTAATTTGCAGTACCATGTTGGCAGTTGTAAGGAATTTAACGTGTATTTTATGTCTGACCAGGTGGCCGCTGCCACGCACATCCGGAGTCATCTGAGCCACCCTCAAGTTCTTTCACACTGAATATGCTGTTATTTATTCTTTCATGCAGTGTCCTGTTATCTGCATCATTTCTTTTCATATAATTTTCATTGCAACGTTAGGCCTCTACGAGGCCTAACCGCTGACCACGTGTGTGTGTAAACCAGCCCTCCATAGTCCTTGAGCGTTGCCACACCTTGCGTGGTTAGGAGACGTATCCTGATGGGTAGACGTTGGAAATTGCATTGTACCGTAGTGTTCATTTCATCTCCGTGCCGTGTCCCTGGGTAAACCTGCGGTCCACACCAGTGGCCGTAGATCTCATTTTCTGGCACCGCGGAGTGTCATCCTGCATTGTAGGTGTTTTGTTGAGTGCGCAGAGGGTCACCAAAACAGACTCGCGAATCACGCAATAAAATGTAAGCTTTAATAGACTTGGCATGGTATGTAACGTTCAGCAAAATAAATCTTCAGTGCAGAAATTGGGTGTTTCTATGGCGTTTTAACCATGGTCCAGATCACAGTGTTGAGTATAATGTGTCATAGTGTTATGCAAATGCACGGGTGAGACGAGCATACAATACCCAAGGAAAACCCTGAGATCACCAGAGTCTCAAAAGAGCGGTGCATAGGGAGTATCGCTGGCGCCCACCTCCAATAAGTAAATAGTGCATTCGCTCATCACCGTGTCTCACCCGTTGGCGTTAAAGTTATTTTTAATACTTATGTCTTATAGACAGCAGGGTCATTATAAATGGAACCAGTTGTTTGGACTACCAGAAGAAGGAAAGGAATTGACAATGGCATGTGTTAATGAGCCATCCCGGCATTTTCCTGCAGCAATTTTGGGAAACTGAAATTGGATAACTGGACTGACAATCAAACATGGGTCCTCCAAAATGTGTCTAGTGTGTTAGTACAACACCTTGTGCAGTACTAGTACTGAGACCATCTACCATCGGCCCAGTTCTAAACCACCTACCTGTGGTACCTGCTACAATGGCCACTGCTAGGGCCATTAGGCCTCACAGAACCCAGTCTCCATTACTTGTAGCTCAAGCGCTCCTGGAGGTTGTTATTCACCCAACTTGGTGCTCCGTAAGTGTATTACAAAGAAGAATGCTGAACAAAGGACCCAGCCATCTTGACCAAGCGTCATCAGCAGGTCCAGTTCCATATACCAAGGTTTAAGTCAGAACAGTTTAATACCTGCTTGTGGAGACATGATCCGAGGAGCATGAACAGAGGCTGACCTGTAGTAGAGGTAACACCGCTGAAGAGAACCCTCTTCTTGCCAAGATTGCCAGTTGAAGCTGCAGTTCGCTGCGCAGGCAATCTGGTGCGTACTGACTTCACTGTCCCACGATTCACAGAACCTATTTCACTCAACTCTGATCCACCATCATCTAGCGAGGATGATGGAGGTGAGTCTTGCCTCTTCTCCACGTCTGCACTGTGTGAGCAATTACAGAGAGAAAAATTAACACCTAGGTGTTTGTCTGCCTTACAACTTATAACCATGTCCATAGAAAATAAGTCTTTGAAAAAATTTTCATAAACTTACATTTTAGTGTCAAGGAATCCATACTAAAATTTAGGATAGTATAATAATGGTATTTTAATATTTTTTACATTAAACAGCTGAAAAATTCTTTGTCTACATGTTTGGTTGTTTCCTAAAAAAAAATAGTTTATCACAAGCATTTTATACTTCCGTTAAAATTAAAGTAGCATATGTTTTGGTTAAATGAAACTTTCATTTTTATTACTATGTCTACTCAAGGATACATCCACCTAAAAAGTCTACGAGAAAACCCAACCACCAGATTCTGCAACCACATTAATCAATTCCTTGTGTCCCACAGCCCCCTCCAAGACATATCCCATGCTTCAATAAAACATCTCACCCCTAATAAACCCACCACACCAGTTCTATACCTGCTTCCGAAGATACACAAGGAACATCGGCCACCCCCAAGACGTCCCATTGTATCAGGGATTGGCAGCCCCACTGAGAGAATCTTAGCCCTTGTAGATGCCCACCTTGAAACTTGGATACAGCAGCTTTCATCCTACGTCAAGGACACTGGCCACTTCCTGGAACGCTTGAGACACCTGGACCCCATTCCGCAAGATGCATTAATGGTCACTATAGATGCAACGTCTCTCTATACCAACATCCCCCACTCATCTGGACTGTCGGCCACAGAATACTACCTTAAACAAAGACCCCCACACAGCACACCTACGGCATTCCTTGTTGAACTTGCCAGGTTAACCCTCAACAACAACTACTTCAGATTTCAAGACTCACACTACCTCCAGGTCAAAGGCACAGCAATGGGTACATGTATGGCCCTATCCTATGCCAATCTGTTTATGGGCCGGCTAGAAGAAAACTTCCTCAGTCACTAACCAACCCAACCACACTGCTGGATGTTTTATCGATGACATCTTCATGATATGGACTTCCACTGAAGACAGCCTAATTCACTTTCTAACATATTTAAATGCATACAGTACACTCAAGTTCACCTGGTCATACTCCAAAACAAATGCCATATTCCTAGCTGTTGAACTCTCTCTCCACAATGGCACAATCCAAACTGCTGTACACATCAAACCCACCAACAACCTCCAGTACTTACATTTTGACAGCTACCACCCATATCATGCCAAAAAATCCCTACCCAACAGTCTCGCCACAAGGGCTAAACGTATTTGCTCCACCAACAGTGATCTCAACAAACTGTGGACAAATAACCAGAGCATTCCTCGACAGGGGCTACCCCAGGCACCTCGTCCACAAACAGATTCAGCAAGCCATCTCAAATACTGAAACACAAACCAAGGTCAACCACTCTGATATTTCCCTGGTGGTCTCATATCATGAAGGCTTAGATAAACTCAGAAAAATTCTTCACTTTGGATACAAAAATTCTAGCTTCTTCACTGCAACACAAGACCTACTCTCCAAACCACCCAGATTGGTCTTCAAAAGGCCACCTAACCTTCGAAACAAACTGGTTCGTCCTAAGCTGTAGCCCACCACAAATGCCAATCAAGTTATCACTCCCAAAGGATCCCACCCCTGCAAGAGCTCACGCTGTGGCACCTGCACCATTCACCAACCCTCAACTTCTTTCAACAGCAGCCTCACTAACCACACATACCCCATCCAAGGCAATTACAACTGTGGAACACAAAATCTGCTACAGTGCCAACACTGTAATGCAGAATACATCGGCCTCACCACCAACACACTCAGGCAAAGGATGAATGGCCACAGAGCAGATACCGAACAAGCCATAGCTGGCAACATCAATAACCTACAGGACAAACCAGTTGCAGCAAATGCAGCATCACACAACAAAGATTTTGATTCCTGCTGCAATACCAGAGTTGTGAAAGCCCTACCACCTTCACGCAATAGCTCAGAACTCAGACGCTGGGAATTACCTCACCAATTTATAACTAAATCCAGGCAGCCACCAGGTTTCAATATAAGATAGTCAAACCTCATTACTATTCCTGCAATTTTTCAATTTTTATAATTTTTCAATTTTCCCCTCCCACCCTAGTTTGCCACCCGGCCGCTAGGTTTACTACTAACAGCGCCCTTCCACCATACTGCAGTGTCCTACAACTCACTGCCTGATGAAGCTGGCTTAGCCAGCGAAACGTCACGATCGCGCAACCACATGGAAAAATTGTGTCGTCCTACTTTGTGTGTGTGCCTATCGACAAGTACTAGACAGTGAGTACTGAGAGAGAGAGATAGAGAGAGAGAGAGAGATAGAGAGAGAGAGAGAGAGAGAGAGATAGAGAGAGATAGAGAGAGAGAGAGAGATAGAGAGAGATAGAGAGAGAGAGAGATAGAGAGATAGATAGATAGAGAGAGAGATAGATAGATAGATAGATAGAGAGAGAGATAGAGATAGATATAGATAGAGAGAGATAGATAGAGAGAGATAGATAGAGAGAGATAGAGAGATAGATATAGATAGAGAGATAGATATAGATAGAGAGATAGATAGATAGATAGAGAGATAGATAGATAGAGAGAGAGCTAGAGAGAGAGATAGAGAGAGATAGATAGAGAGATAGATAGAGAGATAGATAGAGAGAGAGAGAGAGAGAGAGAGAGACACACGCACACGCGTATGCGCATGCATGCACGCGCACACACACTTTTTTTTGTTCTCAAAATGGTTTTACAAAAATTAGTATTGCTAGAATGCAAAATTTACTATACATAAACTAGGACAGTTTTTATTAAACCATAATAGTTTGGCAGTACCATAAGAAGTGATGCATGATGCTCTGCACTTCTTTTTACATACACTCAACTTGTCCCCATATGAATGCACGTTCACCCCACTAGGCAAGTCATTAAACCAATAATACTTGAAGAGTCTCGACACATGACTACAGGATACTTCTGTGCAACGTAGGATGATATTGCATACATGTCAGTTCAGCTTGTATTGTTCACCCGAATCTCCAAGCCAGACATCATGGCAACACTCCCTCGAAGTGAGATTGTGCTGCCAGACTGAGACATCGAGCCTACCAACTTCGACCACATAGTTCTGCGGCGCACCGAGGGAGGGCAGCAAAGGATTCTGAATACACCCTGCAGACGAGATAAGGTATGAAGTCCGCCGCATCAACAATTCCGCCACGCAGCAGACAACATATGGGAGGAGCTTATCTCTTTCCTCACCTCTTGCATTCACCTGTCCAGGAACAAATCAGTATTAATACCCCTATGAGACCTGCAGAAGTCAGTCTATGCTTCCTCCATCACTCTGGACAGGGCCAGAGAAAGCCACCGGTGGTTGGCGCTCACTGGTACGCCCACAGATTCCACTGCTCTCCCAAGCCGGAATCAGCCACCAGTTGAAAACAACCCCTCCAGATGCCCCTTCTGCATGCATTGTAGATCCCTCTGTTTCTGGAAGATTGGGCCATCAACAGCTCCTGAAGACGTCTGCTCCTTCCTTACCACCCCTTGATAACCGTCGTTGACAGTCCTTTCAGGACCCTGCCTTATCAGATGGTAACTGCAATAGTACCCTTTTGGTAGTCACCATTCCTGTCACTTTAGGACAACAAGTCAATAGTTAGGCCAGTGTAGTAACTCTCTAGTAGATATTATCACCTATTTTCCCTACAGGTTAGAACCAGGTTGCCTTCACCTGGCTGAATGCAGGATTAACTTCCGTGTCAATCTAAGTTAGTATAGGAAGTAGTACAGGACCACTGTGTTATATTCTCTGTTACTACAATACATGTTTTCTAAGCTATTTTTTGTGTACAAATTTTTCAGAGTGTTACTGTGTTGTTATCCTTACGTAGTTTTCAGCCCATCAAAGTGAAGCTGTTACCCTGCGATGGATGAAACCTCCAGCTGTTTCCCAGCGATGGAACAGAGCTTAGGATAATACATGTCATTTTATGCAGTAATGTCCAGGTGTGGTATCCACCTTGGGTCGAGTGACTAAAATAGCTTGTCCTCCAATGCTGCTGCCACCCAGCGGTGGCGGAGTAGGACACCAGCTGACAGAACTCGGTTTGCCTCTTAAGCTATATGTATCTAACTTTATGGTTTGGTACGTGAGTAAGCTGGCTTTACCTTGAAACAAGACCAATGCAAACTCTTAAAAAAGTACCTTAAGGGTCTAGAGGTGTTTCCAAAGCCAGAATTGAGAATATAGTTATAAGGTTTATATAAGGTTTAATAATAAAAATATGTTTATTAAGTACATATTTGAAACACGTGGTTCTGCACTCTCCTAGAATTATTAGAAAAATAATAACAGAAGTTAATCCTAAATTAACTGCCAGATGAAGGAGATGTGGACAAAATAACTATACATTATGTAGTGTGGCCTCCTGTTGCCATAACACACGTCGATTGACCCACTGCCTGCCATTACAAAGACTGAGCAGGCTGCGTCACCCCCACCCAGACTGACGTGTGTGACCGTAGAAGAATGGCGTGAAATTGTCAGAGCGACAGCGAAGACGAGGGCATTTCAATTTCTAGGCCTGGAGGAGCTCAGGGCCATTCATCAGTCTTCAGTATATGGTGAGCATAAGTTCGGCTTGGCAGTTAGGCGTCATCCAGCTCTCGAGGTCCCTTTAACCATTGGATTAAATAATCGTTAATTTCTGGCAACGCTAGGTCTTTAACTTCTACTCATTGCTAGACGTTTGTACTTGCTATTATTATCTCTTCGGTTACGAGTCATTGAAGCATATTGTTCAGTGTAATGTTGATTGTATTGTTCTATATCAAATATTAGTTGATGATATAGTAAAAGTGTTTTATATAAAGAATTCTTAACTTATTAGAGTAACCACTGACAACTATGCACCCCTTAGTGTCTCCCATTCCTACAGTATTCATGATATTGAGTTCACTTATTAGCAACCACCAGACAGGAGTAACAGTAAAGCAGTATAGGATAGAAGAGGAAAGGGAGGTGCTACAGTGGTGTAAAAAAAGTCACTGACGAAAAGGAATTACGGTCATTAAAAGCCAAATTAAAATTAAATCCCAATTGCTTATCTGGGATTGTTCTAAACGAACCTAAGTTGAGCAAGAAGGAGGTCTTCACCAGAAGGGCGAAGGACAACGGCTTGGCTAGAGCTTTAGAGATGTTGTCCCAGAGGGGACGTCGTCGTCGTAACCTGTTACCTCAAGGTGGTAAACCAAGGAACGAAGGGAGGTCAATGTGAGAGTGACGTGTGCAGGACCCTCTGGTTGGCATAGGTGGCCCTCAGAAGCTGCTGGACCTGAAGCTCCAGGCAGCTGAAGAGGTACAAAACCCTCTGGAAGGCAGTAGTCCTCCAGAGCTGCTGAAGACAACGACGGATCTCTGGTTGTCCATGGTCACCGGTGCGGGCGAGGGGTCTAGTGGCTGGTGCGCCCTTGCAGATAGGCTCCTGGCCTCGCAGCAGTGGAGAAAGGGTTAGCACAGTACTTGCCCATGGCTGACACCTCTGGCCATAACAGTGGTGAAAGTGCAGCAAACTGTCCTGAGGCCTGCTCTGCTAGTCCTTTTATACTAAAATTCAGAGCTTGCAAGACTTCAGAAGGGTAAGGGGGAAGTTATCCTTGCTTCGCAGGGGTTGAGAAATTCCAAATTTCGAAGGGGTGCCTTTTTCTTGTCGCCTGTGTCTGAGGCGTCAACATATTTTATAGCCTCTGCTGGAGGCTCAGGTAGCTGTGGTGGTCCAGTGGAATGTGTGCTACCCTCCAGTGGCACGCTCTGAAACTGGTGCGACCTTCCTGGAGGGTGCCAGCTGCTCGGTATATAGTACAATCTTCTGAGAGGGGTGTTCACGTGACGGCTTCTGGGAGAGTTTCGGTGAACAGTAAAATCTGGGAGCACGTGTCTGTAGTATCAGTTGCACCTTGTGAAAGTACCCTGTAGGCATGTGTCCCAACTTCATTATTGTTTAATTGGCGTGACTTGCTCCATAAGGATTTAGTGCACTCCAAGATCGGGCAAAGTCATTAGTAGAGCACGCTTGCTAGAATTGCAGAAATGTGCCAAGCATCAATGCCTTCATAAATAAAAAACTGTCTCTCATAAAAATTAGTGTACTTAAAGCTTGAAATTTTTGTAGTATTGAAGTGTTCAGCACAACTAAATTATTTTTAACATCTTAACTCTTCAACAATATACGGCCTCTGAGTACTACCATGGCCAGTTGAAGCATTACCAACCAGTAAATATGGGAATTTAAATATTATGTTGTAACACTGTACTACAGATCCATGGTTGGCTTGGTTAGTCACTGGCCTCCCATCTTTGAGGTTCATAGTTTGATCCCAGGACCCCGACAGGCAGGGGGTTCTCATGTGGGTAGTGTGGTGGACATTGTCAATGGTGTGGAGGTTTACTTGGGGCTCTCCAGTTTCCTACTCACATCTTCAATTCACTATGTCTCCATTCCCATCTCAGCTCCATTCATTCTTCAGGCTGGCTGGAGCAACAGTCTGTCCCTCAGGTGGGGCAGCCGGCTATGATTAGTGCTAGCTTCCTTTCATCCATCCACTACCCTGCCTCAGATGGGAACCACATGTGGATTTTCATTTCATTATTTTTCACCATGCTACATATAGCAGTGGTGGTTGTCAGGCTAAAAAAATTACTACAAACATTAGATAACTAACCTCTTCAAAACACTACTACTGAGAGCCGACACAGCTGTAGATGGTGACCGAACAGGTGTTGAAGTGATAATTGCGACTTCTGGAACAAATTCATCACTTCTCACAGGAGCCACCATTTCATCTCTCTGGGACAGTGCAGAACGGTGTCGCAGTGTTGGTTTCCTATCTCGTGTGTCCTTGCTTCCAAGTGATGATGCTAACAGTCTTGAACTCGACAATACCTGCTGTACTTGATTCTTATTTCTCTCAGTTGTGACCAAACCACTACTTTTTGCAGTCCTAGCCAGCATCCCACTCTTTCCTGAAATGACAAAAGTACATAACATGTATCACGTTAATTTCTCTGCCAGTCAAAGAAATTTTGTTTGATTGTTTGTAAAAGCTAAATTTTTAAACTGATTAGATTTACGTAACATATTTATTTTCCAAACGTCCACGATATTTTGAGGAGAAAAATGGTTACATCACATGCCAAGTTTGTGCTCAGCATCTGAAATAACAATAATCCCTAGTTAATGTCATGTCTTGATGCGTGACTGCGGGCGACAGAGGATGATGTCATGATCAAGTAAGGTCTTGTTGTGTCAGTCAGTAACATGGAGTGGATATAGACAGTCCTTACTGGCTGACCGGGACCCAACTGGTATATAGCACAGGGCGCGTGGCCTGCCGGCATGGTACAAAGTCAGTTATTGGTGTCGCAGTCCGGTGAACTGGGTGGCCCACTGCAACAGGTTTGATGGCCCAGGGAGGCTGTTTGTTGACCCAGCGACTGCTGGCAGCTGCTGCTACTGGTGCTGCGACCTGATGCATCGGTGGTGCTGCAGCTTCTGAATCTCTGGTGTGCCCGGGATGGGTTGCTGTCCCGGTGGCCCCGAAACCAGGGGTTACTGTTCCAGATGGAGACGTACTCACATTGGCGAAATACTGCAACAATCAGATGCGGGCTTCCAGATGTCTTCGTTGGGGCTGCAGACAAGGATGAGGAGGGAAATGGGAAGGGAGTCCTCAACAGCTGGTGGGCGGCTTGAGCACCCTCCCATTGGCTTCTGCAGCAGTAGATGCCTTTCTCTCCTGTAACTAGGTTTCACTCATCCGAGTGGTGGCCGTTGAATGTGTGTGTATTTTGACGTACGTGCATCCCGGTGAAGGGAGCCCACATTCCTACACTATGTTCGGAAACTAGTTGTACACAAAGTATACTGTCTCCTGCTTCACTCTGACGGACTAGTATATATAGAGGAATATGACAATCACTCTTTTGGAATGCGACACAGAGGTAAGAAAGAAACACGTATTTATTCCATGAGGAATAAAGACGGTGGCCCGCACTACCTTCTAACTATCCAAGAGCTGAATAGAAGTATCCTATGTATGCCAGGTGAAGGGGAACTGGGTTTAACCTGGACAAGGCAGATGCAGCTAGGTAGCTATAAAAACAACTCACCCTACCTAACTCTAATACCGTTGTCCAGAAGGGACTTGCAGGGGCCACTACCAAAAGGGAAGTGGGGTGTGTGGCACTACCAAAAGGGCAGTGGTGTTGCCATTACCAGAAGGGTAGACAAGGCAAATGGGTGTTGAATACTTCTTCAAGAATTACTATTGAAAAGTTTCTGGAAGGTCTTGTAGATGTTGGTAGACAGCAAAGAGCCACAGCTCACGAGGTGGTGGAGCGAACTGCTGGAGTGAGTGAACACAACTGTGTTTTTAGGCCACACATGTGCATATTTTCTGCCTGCCCATCCTTGTCTGAGGATGCAGGGTGCGGGCAGTAATGAACTCCTCCTCTGGGTGGAGTTAAGTAGGAGCACCATCCCTTGGCGCACTCTGGAATTATGCGACCTTC
The DNA here is from genome assembly GCA_029891345.1 of Dryococelus australis. Classification (NCBI taxonomy): domain Eukaryota; kingdom Metazoa; phylum Arthropoda; class Insecta; order Phasmatodea; family Phasmatidae; genus Dryococelus; species Dryococelus australis. The sequence continues at coordinate 107,896,582 of CM057003.1, forward strand.
GAATGTGGTCTCGGCCGCATGGCCGGTGGTTAATTTACACTTTGGGGAGGTTGGCATGAGTTCTGACAATGGGCGAACAGTACCAGCTGACGTGCCTGTAATAGCCCTAACAACAAGAGGATTATCCTGTAGGCACTGGTAGCTGATAGTTCAGGTTCAAACCCCACCTGGGGTGACGTGGGGGTCATGCTCTGATGAGGTGAAATTGTTTACGTATTTCTCAGAAAGTGTCACGTATCTGTCTATTCAATTTCCTAGAAGGACTCTAATTTTAAACTACCTTTTGTCGCGTGTACACTCTTCTTGGTTGGGTTGAGTAAACATTAATTTAAGCAAAACACAAAATACTTCACACATAAGTTGAATAATTGATGTAGAAAGGAGTCAAGACACGAGCCCAAGAATTAATTCACATGCAATAGCAAGTATGCCAGCTAGGAAGGGTGTTCACCATGTTGGGACAGGGGTTTCATGTTAAGGGGCTTGTTGGTGTCCACTCTGGGAATCAAACCCGGAACTTTCAACGTCAATATGAATTTAAGAATCGAGGTGAGTTTGTATCTTCACCACTGAGGAGGATTTCAACCAACACAATGCCAGTATCACGAAGGAAATTTAAAATTTCAGAATATAAAAGCAGAATTTAGTTGTGTGTAGGGACCTTGCTATATATAACATGGGTCATGAAGGCTTCCCACGGGAACAAAATCTGGAGTGGTGAGTATTATAGGTCGCTGAGACCTTACATTAGTAGTGCCAGGCTGTGTTGCTCCTTTTCTCATGGGCTGGCTGACGGCTGCGGGTGGTGGCTGTACAGCGGCTGGCATTGCTGCGGCGAAGTGGGATTGAAGAATTCCTCGAAGTTGAAAGAAGGTAATTGACTAGGAGGGTGTTTCATCCAAAGAGGATCAAGACCTAATAAGGCACCCCTGTATTTGACTATAGTTAAGAGTATGGGGTGCGGTCCCTTAGGCAGGTGAGTAGGAGGCTGATATAGTACATTGATTTTCAAAGTGGTGGGCATGCCTCCCAAGGGAGGCGTGACGACAAGCTAAGGGGGGCGCGGATGCCAAAGTATATAAGCAAACTCAATATTGCCAGTGATTTACATTGTACAATTTCTTCTAATCAACCAAGAATTGGGAATCTTGTTAAAAAATATGCAAGCTCATCCATCTCATTGATTGATTTGTTCACCACCATTTGTGTTCAGTAACCATTAAAATTTAATGATTAAATAACACATTTGAGACTTTTATCCATTTTTGTTTTACCCTTATAATAATGAAGTCGTGACACGGGGGGGCGTAGTTATTTTGTTTTTGCAGAAGGGAGGCATGATAAACTAAAGTTTGGGAACCCCTGATATAGAGCAAGGGGTTTTTCTAACCTACTGGCAATTAATTCAATAAGTTTGTTGACAATAATCTTATGTTTCTACCTGACACCTCCTTTATTTTTATAAGGCATGAGTATGCCGAAAGCAAAGCTATTTGGAATAAGCTGGGATGTCACAGTTGAACACTCTGGATTTCCAATGGGTTCGCAAGCTCTGTTATTCCTGGCCCGGCCCTTCAGTGGTGGGTAGAATATACAGAGTGTTGATGGTACTGTGGTTTTATTCAGATATCCCCAGGTGAGGCTCTGCAGTGGGTCAACTGGTCAGTGCACTCTTCTCTCTCTCTCTCATACGGCCACTACAGTGGCGGCAGAGTAGGGAGATACTTTGGTCCCTCCATTGCATTGGTGGACTGTGTTCCTAGTGATCTGGGCGCTCCTGAGAACTACCAAGCAGCAGATGTTGGTTTGCCATTAACGAGTGTGTTTCTGCCTTAGTCGCCAAGTACGTGATATGTGGTTATTCCTCAATAGACGTACAACTGGTCTTAAGGGCTCAAATTATAAAGGTACAATTCTACAATGAGATCAAAAGAAGCTAGTAAATACATTTGCTTTATTATGTACACATTCAAACAAGTAGGGCCGCGCTCTCCTACTAATTTTATAAGTTTAATAATTACTTGAAAAATGACGTTTATTTAATTAAAGCCACAATAAAATTATCCCTAATTTTAATTAGGTTGAGTTCTGAAGGAACCTAGTTATTGGGGTTCAATACCAAAAGGGTGCTGAAGATGAGGGCGTGGCTAGAACCCAGAGGGGAACGTCGTCGGTGTGACCTAAGGATACTTTGAGGAATGTTACCAAGGAGGAAGGGAGGTCGATGAGAGTGGCATTGGCTGGTTGGTGTCTGTATCCAAAGGCTTCTGGAGCTGAAGGTCGCAGAAGAGGTGATGCCCCTCTGGTTGATGGCGGCTCTCCAAAGCTGCTGGTGGCTGTAGACCATCGAGAACCCTCTGGAGGACGCTGGCTACCGATACGCTATGGGACAGACAGAGTGCTTGGCTTACCCTGTCAAGATATTCCTGGCCATTACAGCAAGGAACAGGGCGGGCTAGCATTTACCCTTAGCGGACACCTCAGGCCATCACAGCGGAGAGGTGCAGCAGACTGCCCAGAGGCCTGGCCTGGAAGCCATATTTATACTAAAAATCTGAGCTTGTAGGTCCTCAGAAAGGTGAAGGGGGAAGCTGGCCCCGCTTCAAGGGGGTTGGAAGTTCTGACATCACACATGGGTGTCTGGATCCCTTTATGCTTGGCATGGAGGTGTTGACAAATCTTTGCCCTGCCATGCTCGTGGAGACTATGATGCTCCAGCAGATTATGTGCTGCCCTCCAGCGGCGTGTTGCGGAACTGGCGCCACTGTCCTGGAGGAGCTGGCAATCTAGTAGATAGAAAAATCTTTGGATAAGTGTGTTGACGTGATGGCTTCTGAGCGATGAACAGTAAAATCTAGGATCACGTATCTGTAGTACCAGTTGGTGCTCTCCAATCTACCCTGTAGGCACCTGTCCCACCTCAATTACTGTTTTAAAAATGACTGACCCATAAGGATTAATGCTCTCCAAGATGGGGCACTGTCGTAACAAACTGTGTGCTATTCTGTGTGTTAGTGAGAGCGACGAGGCATGTTGTTATCTCCATCTACATGGCAAGGAGGCGTCTGGTTAATGTCCCAGACTGGCAGGTTTCTCTGTCTCTGTCTCTCTCTCTGTTCGGCGGTTTCTTACTCCTTTTCACTTCCCTTCACCACCCCTTGTCCACATCTTGGAGTAGCAAACAGTGTCTCTTATGTGGCCCCTTGGATTGTGGTCGGCCCCTCTTCTTTGGTGGCTGGTGGGTCAGTGCTGGCCACCAGAAGCGTTGTGTGGGCCTCCATGGGGTCTTGCGATATTGTCCCAGTGAGTGAGGGATTTGCCTGGAGCACATGTTGGCAGGTCCCTCCTCTGGGAGCTAGAGTCTTGGTTTGCATCCAGTGTTGAAACTAATGTACAGCCGTTGCGCACCTGGGAGCTTATTGAGATACCTTCTTCCTGGGTAGGCGTCGTCTCTTGAGACTCGGTTCAATCTGCACTGGCAGCATCAGTTGCTTCGGTAGGTTGCAGAAGCTGGATGCTGGTTTAACGTGGGTCTTACTTGGGTCTGTGAAGACGGTAGGAGAGGTAGTTGCAGGGGATGGTTCCGTAAGTGGTTCTACTGCTTTGCTTTGCTGGGTCAACTCGCCGTCTTGGAGCGTCCGTCTTGAGTGAGTACAGGCGTAGAGGATGCATCGCCTCCTTCCCCTTTGGCGCGGCTTTCTGATGTTACATTCTTAGCACAGGAAGTGATGGTCAGGAGCTGAGGTATGTCGGGCACCTCTGCCCACTTGAACATGGTTAGAGTTGCCATCTCCTTCCTTGGCGGTCGGTGAGGTGGCTGACCAGGGACCTCTGGTTCTGCGGACGCAGACGTCTCTGGTGCTGGGGAGGATAGTGTTGGCTTGGCTGCGGCATCATCCAGCTGGTCCTCAGTCTTTCCCACGTCACCTGGGGGTGGTGTGGGTGGTACGGAGCCTGACAGTAAAGGTAGCTGGGACACATTCAGTTCTAGTTCCATGATATTGTCAACCTGTACAGAAAGAGGTACACAAGACACAACTGCACCATTCGATGGAGTTGTCTTTACGTCGGTGGGACCCCCGCGGATTGCGTCGCCCGCCGGAATGGTTACAACAGGCGTGGGCTTGCGTTCGACTACCGCCTGGTAGTTATTGAGTTTCGCCAACCTCGACAATCACTCTTGAGGTTGGAGGTTGTGGTTTGGGAACCCTATCGTGGGGGCTCCACCATGAGACCTCTGAGGTGATGGCACTAATCATCATCCTGCCTCTTCGTATATAAGATATTGGCATGTAGGCATGGATGGGTGGGTCCGTGTGGACAGTCCACCTCGGTATCTTGATTGAGTATCAGCTAAACAGGACACGGATAACCTCCATGATAGCTCTCCTCTACCTGAGGGTTAATCTATGGGGCTTGCCCTGGCTCGTCGTTCAGCATAGGGCAAGTGGGAACTGCTCTCAAGTTGCCTAAGAACCAGCCACGATTGACCGTGAATAGTCTACTTCAGAACACAGGAGCATGTTTGGCTAGCCCCTCAGCAGGGGACCTAGCAGTGTCAATTTCGGGTTGTACGAGTCCAAGGTTAGATCAAGACGACTGCTAATGGGCCCCGCATCCAAAGGATCATCATGACCTTACCACCCCAAGACGTACTGTTTTCCTTCGGTGATCCATCACACTATGGTTCTCTGTCAATCAAGGTATCAAAGGATAACTTCTTTGTCGATATCTCTACATATCGTAAATTCTGTTACTACCTGGGTTAAGTGATGGACGTGAAGTGGGATACCGATTTTTCCATTGACAGCTAGGGTCTGGTTTGGTTGGGCCATACGTACTGTGAGAGATTGTGTTTGGATAAGGACTCGCTGGCTCGCCATCAGGAAGTCACTCCTAATGAAATTCCCTGTGGTGGCTGAGTCCAACAAAGCAAGGCGAGTGCACCCATTTATCTCTACCGATATATACGGTGCCTCGTGCGGTGTGGTTGCATCTCATGCATACTCTATTTTTTAGACATGGACGGGTCTGTTCTCACCTGAGGTGGCGGCCACATGCGCACCCCAGGATTAGCGTTTCCCACATGGGCAGAGGCCTTAGCGCCGCTGCGAGTCAGGCAGCTGTGTAGTCTCTCCTTCCCTTCTGCAGCACTGCTGTTTGGGACAATCTTTGTTTAGATGTCTCCCCGGGCAGTACCAGCAAGGGGGGGGGGGGGGGGCAGAGAGGCAGCGTGAGGAGGGGGTAGGCCGCTGTCAGCTTGTCACTTCGGAAGAGGGGTTCGGGTGGCGACCTTAGCAGCAGCACATGCCAGTCGGTCTAGGAGCACATGCTTCCAGTTATTCTTTTCTACTTTTTGTACTCGGTTGGCAAGCTCATCCACGGTTTGTGGCTTTGGGCTAAGTAGCAAATTACGAAAAGAGGGGAATAGAGTACGCAAGATATTGCATACGTTACTCTCTTCAGTTTCATTAGGGTATATTCGCTGATGTATTTGCGCTTTTCGACAAATATAGATCTCGGTTTCCTCCTCCGAACCATGGACTCTTGCATGAAAGTCTGAGATAAGCTGGGCTATCACCTCTTCCCCGGTGAATTGTGAGGTGACGCAATCCCTCAGTTGGTCCCAGTCCATCACGAACTCGCCATACCTGGTCCACCATTATTTGGCCTTGCCAAGAAACTGCCGGTGGGTTTTAGCTATCCATTGTTTACTGTGTATGTTATGCTCTTTGAATTCCCTCTCACATTCCTCTAAGAATATGACAGGGTCTTTGTGTGAGCAGCCCCTAAATTCAGGTAACTGAAGTTCAGCGGAGGTGACTCACATTGTTACACTGGGTCCCAGTCCTGGATTAGTTGCTCTGTGGGACAGGTTGCACTGACAAACCTCACAATGGTCCAGGACGAGAGACCCTTTCATTCAGCCAGTCCATAAATGAGATGTGAAATCCTGAAGCACAAAATGCAACTGATGGTGTATACTCCCTGTCCAATACAGCTTAGCCAGCTGCACCTGGCTAGCTGTCGGTGCGCAGTGGATCATGTGTATGCCCATTCCCGGAAACATGGTCACTGAGCGAGTAGAGAAGCAAGTCCCCGGGCATAGCAGCCTGGGGTGTATCATGCTGACTATTCTCGGAGTCAGAAATGAAAAGGCGTGTTGAAGGGCGCCACAGGGTGTTTATTTCAGCAGACTCCCTGGAGTCCTGACTGCTGGTAGGAAACAGAATCAGTGTGGGCTGAATACTGTGGGTCGCTGAGTTAGATACCTCCCTAAGCTAAATGGGGGTATGTTAGACATTTAGCCAAGTTAACATACAATAGGGGTTGTGGGGTTTTAAGCCTACTATAACCATGGAGGTTATACTTAATGACCATACTGGTCGTACTTTTAGGCTAGCAATCTTTATTTCCCTATGAGAAACCAATGTAAGTCCAACCGAACTGAACATTGTGGTTACTTTGGGTGTTAATTATTGTAGTGCTACTACATTAATTTGTGAGTTCAATTTGGTAAATGAGACCAGGGTTACACACTGTGAGGTGTGTCTGATGTGTTCTAACTGTCTAGACCAAACTGCTAACGTCCCGCATGGGCTCTCCGTCACTGTTTACCTGTCGTGGGCGTTCACACTGATGGGGCGTGGCAGGCTCGTCCTAACTACCAAGCCTGAACTTTATGTAGCTATGGCCCCACATTGGGTGCCATTTATTGTTGCGTGTGCACTCCTCTCGGTTGGGTTGAGTAAATATTAATTTAAGCAAAACACACAACACTTCACACATAAGTTGAATAATTGACGTAGGTCGGAGTTGAGAGATGAGTCCAAGAATTAATTCACGTATAATAGCAAGTGCATCGGCTAGGCAGGGTGTTCAGAACGTTGAGACAGCCATTTCTTGTTAAGGGGCTTGTTGGTGTCAGCTGTAGAAATCAAACCCAGGACTTTCCACGTCAATATGAATTTAAGGCTCAAGGTGAGTTTGTGAGTGGTTTGTCTCTTCACCACTGTGGAGGATTTCGACCAACACAATGCCAGTATCGCGAAGGACATTTAAAATGTCAGAATATAAAAGGGGAATTTAGTAACGAGTAGGGGTCTTACCGTTATATAATATGGGTCCCGTAGGTTTCCTCACGGGAAAGAAATCTGGAGTGGAGAGTATTGTAGGTTGCTGAGACCTTACCTTAGTAATGCCAGGTCAGGTTGCTTCTTTTCTCATGGGCTGGCTGACGGCTACAGGGCAGAGTGGCTGTACAGCAGCCGGCGTTGGCTGCGGCGAAGTGGGGTTGAAGAATTTCTTTAAGTTGAATGAAGTGAATTAACAGGAAGTGTGTTTTATCCATAGAGGATCAAGACCTAATAGGGCGTACCTGTATTTGACTATAGTTAAGTGTAAGGGGTGCGGTCCCTCAGGCAGCTGGGTAGGAGGCTCACATAGTGCAAGGGTTTTTTCTAACCTATTGGCAACTAATACAATAAGTTTGGTGACAATATTCTGTACCTCAATCTTACATTTATACCCGACATCTCCTTTCTTTTTTATAAGGCATGAGTATGCTGAAAGTAAAGCTATTTGCTGGAATATCACACGACCCTAATGTGTGCAGCTGAACACACTGGATTTCCAATGGGTTCACACGCTCTGTTATTCCTAGCCTGGCCCTTTAGCGGTGGGCGGAACATACGGAATTTAGACGGTACTGTGGTTTTATTCAGATGTGCCGAGGTGAGGGCTCCACAGTGAGTCAGATGGTCAATGCTCCACATGGGTCAGATGGTCAATGCGTCGTCTCTCTCTCATCTGCCCACTATGGGGGCGGAGTACGGAGATACTTTGGTCACTCAATTCCACTGGTGGACTGCATTCCTAGTGATCTGGGCGCTCCCAAGAACTACCAAGCGGAAGATCTTGGTTTGCAGTTAACATGTGTGTTTCTGCCTTAGTGGCCAAGTACATGATTCACCGGTTACTGTTCAGTATAAGGCTTACAATCGGCCTTAAGGGCTTAAATTATAAAGGCACAATTCTACAATGAGAACAAAAGAAGCTAGTAAATACATTTGCTTTATTATGTACACATTCAAACAAGTAGGGCCGCGCTCTCCTAGTAATTTAATAAGTTTAATAATTACTTAAAAACGATGTTAAGAACAGGTGAAGGCAACCTGATAGCAAAGTGAAATTGCATGTGATTACTGTATGACTTGGCAAGCAAAGTTTATTTAATTAAAACCACAATTAAATTTTAATTAGGTTTAGTTCTAAAGGAACCTAGTTATCGGGGTTCAACACCAGAAGGGTGCTGAAGATGCAGGTGTGGCTAGAACCCAGAGAGGAACGTTGTCTTCATGACCTAAGGATATCTTGAGAACGTTTACCAAGGATGAAGGGATGTCAACGTGAGAGGCATTGGCAGGATCCTCTGGTTGACATCGGCATTCAAGGGTCTCTATAGCTAGAGGTCGCCAAAGAGGTAGTGAGTGACCCTCTGGTTGGTGGCGGCTCTCCAGACCCTCTGGAGGATGCTGGCTACCAATGCACTTAGGCACAGAGTGCTTGGCTTACTCTGTCAACATATTCCTGGTCATTACAGCGGGGAACAGGGTGGGCTAGCACTTACCCTTAGCTGACACCTCAGGCCATCACAGCGAAGAGGTGCAGCAGTCTGCTCTGAGGCCTGGTCTGGAAGCCCTATTTATAATGAAAATTTGAGCTTGTAGGTTCTCAAAAGGGTGAAGGGGGAAGCCTGCCCTGCTTCAAGGGGGTTGGAAGTTCTGACATCACACACGGGTGCCTGGATCCCTTATCTGCTTGGCGTGGAGGTTTTGACATATCTTTGCCTTGTCACGCTGGTGAAGGCTGTGATGCTCCAGTGGGCTATGTACTGCCCTCCATTGGCACACTGTGGAACTGGCACCAACATCCTGGAGCAGCCAACCATCTGATAGAACAATCTTTGGAGAGAGGTGTTGACGTGACAGCTTCAGGGCCCATTGCGGTGAACAGTAAAATCTAGGATCACGTGTCTGTAGCATCAGTTGGGGCTCTCCAAAGTACCCTGTAGGCACATGTCCCGCCTCAATTCCTGTTTTAAAAATGACGTGACTGGCCCATAAGGATTAATGCTCTCCAAGATGGAGCGCAGTCATAGTGTAGAGTATGCTTCCTAGAAGCATAGAAATGTGTCACATGTCAATTTAAAGCCACGAACATTCTGCCTTCATAATAAAATAATAGTTAATATTATAATTTTCACTTAATCAGAAAAATAACTTCACCAATATTATATATAGACACACACACATACATACACATACACACATTAGTGTTGGGTTGAGTCAAGTTTTTTTTGATTCTGGTGCCGATACCGATTCTTTGGTGGATTCCGATTCTTGTTTTTATGTATTTAATTTTTCAAATAAGGTTAAATTAGCTTAGTAGGCCTGTCAAAAACAAGCATTATGCTTTCGAAATAAAATATTTAATATTTTAAAATGTAACATGACACAATAAATTTACTTTAAAACATTATGTGTTTTGTACCAATTTGTCTCAAATTTTATTACAAATGTAAGGAAAATAATACAAAATAGGCCTAAGTACATTTGTTGTCAGTTTCTAACATCATCATAAAAAATATTCATTACCCAACATTTAGGACACCTGCCTATATACTGACTGAAACCCTTACCCTTACATTTAAATAAAAATTAATAATAATAATATAAAAAAAAGCTCCTACTACTAAGAATTTATAAAATATTCACATCAAATTTAAAATGGGAATGCCAGTTTTGCAGCCATGCTCCGTAGCGTTAAGCGTTACCACAGAACTGGCATTCCCATGTTAAATTTGACACAATTTTATTATAAGTTTTTAGTAGTGGGAGTGTTTGGATCCTGGTATTTTTTTTTTTGGCATTATGACCACCGATCCCGATTCCATTTCACTTACAGAAAAGAATCAATTTCGATTCTGGTACTATGAATCGCCAATTCTTAAGGATCGAAGAATCGACTCGACCCATCACTAATATATATAATATCTCTACTTAAAAAAACTTTATCACTACCACAGAAACTGAGATGGCAGCATTTAAATGTTTAAAACAAGCGATAATGATTATTAACTTCATAACACCTGAGAGATATCAAATGCAATAAATGCATGTATTATGTATTGCTTAAGATAGGGTCAACAAGAATGGGAAGAAACTGGTATAAGATGCAAATGTCTGCTATTGCTAACAAAGAAAAAAAAGTTCACCATTCCTCGTAAGCCTGATGAACACATGAGGTGAGGTGAAATGGAGTGAATTAGTCAAATAATACAAGAATTCCCATTACAAATATTATGACCTTTGGAACGTGTTATTAAACCAGGTGCCTGAAAAAGCAAAAGGCTGTTATCCAAGAACTTGGTGATCCAAGGGTTAAAAATTAATTTACTAAAAAATTCAATGTCTACTTACCTTTTGTGGGCTTGTGTTTACTGGAACGCTGAAGAATACCAAGGGCTTTGTATCGTACATTTCCCACCATCTTGGTCAAACTCCTGCTACGGACATTCAATCCTGTCACTCGCTTGCTGGCGGCACTGGCCACTTTCTTATTGTGCACTACACCTTTGCTGTCTACTTCCTTGTTTAGTGACTCCTTTATCTTGAAGAAATTTTTATACCGCTGAAAAAATTATTATCACTACTTAACTGTACTTTTATCCCAGGAGAGACATTATACAACTGATATTTCCATTTTTGTTTATTAAGATATAAGTAATATGACATAAATATAGTAACAGAATATTTGAACAAGAACACAACTTAAATTGATATAAAAAATGTTATTAAATTATTAATTATTTTGTAAACTAATATAACAAACCAGGAAAACCAATGCTAGGAAATGTTGGTTACTAACTTTGTGAGTAAATATTTACCAGCGTGATGCTAGTTGAGCTGTTTCTTTCATCATAAATTTATATATTTCACTGTGGTGCAAGATGATATGCTACAGGAATGTGTGACGGCAAAGATATATTCATATAACAAAATGTATAACAGTATATTTCATGACTGCATATCGTTAAAATATTTTAAAAGTGTTTTTGTTGGCAACACTATAACAGTAAGTGAGCGATGATAAAATATTTCCCAATACATAACTGTTACCGTATTTTATCCGTAAGTTTTTGAGATTTCAAGATAAGTTCTTGACACGACACAGAGTTACATTTCACTGACAACATGAATTACATTTCAGACTAGTGCTCACCTTAGCAGTAATATTCTGCTGGTGTTTAACAGTTGACATCTTCTGCATGAAAGTAGCCTTTGGTATGCCCTCCCACTCTGGATCTATTCCCAACTCTCGCAACCTGCGCTCAAGAATATCTTGCAGGTCTCCTTTAAGTTCTGTCAGAATGTTAGGATTCAGTGCTATAGCTTCCTGTAAACTACACACAAGCTAGAATTCACTTTTACATGCAACAACCACCATATCATGATGCTTTTTGAGAACTGTATGCTAGAGTTACCATATTTGGAAAGCAAAAAAGGACATATTTGCTGATTCTACATCTAACCATGGATAGATATGATAAGTGTTATTTTGAGATAGAGTACTTCTTTATTTAACACAGAGATGAATGTACTCGTTTACATACTCCGCTTTTGCCTTTGAAATTGTCTCTCTTATTCTAAACTATAATACTTCTTCTGAACTGTACAGAAAAGTTGCATTTCATTTTGGCATTTTCTTGAATACAAACTGAACATGTGCAATAAATTGTTAGCTTGGAAACAGAAGATGCTTGTTAGGCACAAAATGTGTTACCACATTTAAGAATAACAATTTTGAAAACATCATTAATTTATTATAGCCTATTAATTGTATCCCACCATAAAACCAGAACATATGACCAAATTTTTAAATTCCAACTAGACAATGTCTGAGAAAAACTGGACATAGGGCAAACCCACTGTATACAGTACTTTGATAATATGCAAGTCAAAACTATGTTAGCTAAGTAGGGAGAAAAAATATCAAAATTACCCGAGAAACTATTAAAGAAACACTGATATGACAGACATGACAAAAAAATCTAGCGTATTCGATTACCTTGGTACTCCAACAACAATGCTTTCTTCGTCTTGCTGGCTTGCAGACTCTGACATTTCTGATGTTTCCTCATCAGATACACTCTCATCACTTTCTTCACTTCCTTCAAGCTCTTCTTGATCTTCTGCCTTCTGGTGCTCAGTTTTGAGGTTTGCTACCTTCTCAGCATGCTGAAGAGGTGCTCTCCTTGGAGAATCCAACCCAGAATCCCTTGAACTATGGATACTCTCTGGATGCAAGGACTTCTGTTTTACACTCAAACTCTTCACCTTCATTGGCATCACAACAGTCGTGCTAGGCGCCAGCACAGGTAAGGGTGATGATGACTCAGAACTTTCTAACGGCTGGTCAGATGTGAAAGGTTTCACTAGGGTGAGATTTCCATCATCACTCTCACCAGTAGGCTGGACAGTTGACTGTATGAGAGGAGCACGACTAACACCCGACTGGGTGATCTGTCTGGATGCATGGTTCATGTGTGGCTGGCTTGTCAACTTAATGATTTGCTCTCCTTGCGAATGTAAAGTGAGGTCCTGCTCTTTCATGTGAGCCGTCAAGCTCTGGATTTTCGATTCATAAGTAGATATCATCTTAGTATCTCAACAAAGAAAAAGGACAATACACCTCATTACACTGTGTAGACACAAATCAGTTTTTGTATTTCTTATAGCTAAAATTAATCCCACCTAAAATTAATTTAAGAACATGCCAAGATTGCACACATTATTTAATTCAAAAATAAAATAGCTGTATTTTCCATGAATAAACAATACAGATTTAACTATGTGTATGTGTGTATTTGTGTGTGTTGTAAGTGATTGTGCATACCTATAGTGTGAACAAGTAAACATGTGCAAATTATATAGTACATCAGAGAAGCCAACAAGGTGACAACCAATCTAATAATGCAGAGTCACAACATGTGTGGTAAGTTACTTATTGCCAAAATATAACTTTCTGAAATTAAATTCAAAGAAACTGCTAGCTTCTAAAGCAAACACAACATTAACATAAACAAAGAAACTGGCATCATATTCCTCTGACAAATAAAAAAAATAAACAACACAGCAGAACAGGAGGCTTACACTGAGTTACTACCATCAAGTACATCAATGATGATAGCACTTCCACCCCTTTGACCACAGCCATCACTGCGAGATTACTATAACTGAGATCTCTTAACCATCATCTTACCACCACTTTCCCTTCAGGCTAGAGAAAATGGTGTAGATATAAGCCATAAGGCTTGATTCTAGTAGAAGTGAGAATTTATTTTTACAGAACATTATTCTCTGCTGAGAATTTTATTACACAATGAAACAGTAACAGATTAGCATGGAGGTGAATTTAGATTGACTGAAATATGGACTTAAATTGCTTGACTTTTTTTGGAGTGATTTTCCTACCTAACTACTAAATCAATATTCTTGTTGCATACCTTTAGCTCTTTTTTCCCCCAACACAACTCTCCCATAACATAGATGAATTATATTAGCCAGCAAATTTTCTGCTGCATGCAACACATCCAGCTCCTGGTCATCATCGGATATGATCAATTCCTTTCTGCTTTGGCAAGCTAACCTCCCATTAATGCCTTCCTTAGCCAACTGCCATCACCACCAGCAATATGGCTGGCACTGCCTTCCTACTTCCAACACAGTCAGTTTTTGGTCACTTCCTGGGACATGGCCACAAACATCTTCTCTGCATTCTACCCTCCTGCCACTCCTTTCATTTCATTACCTGAATGCAATACCCTAATTGGTAAGGTGGGACAGGAATGGTGGCCAAGTTAACCCACACAAGTCCGTGAGCTGCACTGCACTGCTCTGGTGCTGCTGAAGTCACCGCTGTTAAAATTTTCAGCACTCAACTTACTGCACAATGTATTACTTAACCAGTTTCTTTCATAATACTACCACCAGCTGCATCACTACTCTGTCAAATGGACTCTGACCATACCCAGTAGGGTATTTGCGCACTGGGCGACTAAGTCATATGTGATATGACTATGTCACAGAGGCAACTGAGAAAGTTCAAAATGTATATGACACTGCATACTTGGATGCTGGTTGCAGCAATCATCGGGATCCAGAGTGATGTGTGGACAACCAAGGAGTCGCATCCTGGTCACTGTGGCACTTTACTGTGTTTTCTCGTCATGGTGACCATGGGTCATGCAGCCTGGTTGCCTAGTGCTCAGGCGCTCATATTGGCTTTCCCACTACCAGCATCACCAATGACCATTCAGCTAGGCAAAATGCTCAAAATAGAGATATGAGATCAATACTGTGGCTGGACACTAGTCATATGTGGCTTCAAGGCAGGTGCCATATCCTAGTTACCTAATATAGTGAAAGTTAGAGCTAACCTCTGTGGCAGGCACAAATACAAGAATCCCCAACAGTCTGTGAGCATAATACTGGGATAAGACTCCCACATTTATTTCACCATGGCCATTGATGACAGCCATATCCACGTTCCTGAGTGTAACTGGCTACACACCTGTCACTAACCTGACTGCACCATGTTAGAGCCAGAAGCCTACAGTATACACACCTCAAAAAACTTTTTACACCACCTGCATTTGGGTGTGCATGAAGGATGTTCATTTGAACAGTTGGAACATTATAAAAAGACATGCGTCAAGCCTGGCATTGTATTCTGTACAGAAAGTGTGTATTTTCATCCTATACTTTCTTCTGGGTCATGAGCAACGTAATAACTCAGAAATCTCAGTGGTGAAAATATTTTTTGAGGTGTATAGTAATAAGCACTAGATGCCTGACGATCGCACTGCTATAGCATCGGAGTCTGGCATTCGTTAACTGTCTAATACAGCAGATATACCAAACATAAGGGCTACAAACTGAAACCCTCACCAGTCCTCTCAAACCAAAAGCTAATTGCTACTACATATGTATGCACATGATGCGTGACACCCCAGCGGTCTGGGAGAAAACTACGTCAATCAGCACAGATTTTGTCAGATGCTAGGCCAGGCGCATCCTATTCTGGCAGGGTTTGAAGTAATCTAGTCTTTGCGAAGCAGTGGAGCACATCCAGTGTACAGGACTGGCCTGGTAGCTTTGTGGCAGGGCACAAAGTCAGGTTCGGGCAGTGAGATCTTATGTTTCAAGTTACGTGCTATGGGTGATATACCTGGCGATGCGTCTCTTCTGTGCTAGCATGTGCCGGCGGTTTAACAATGGTACATGTGTGCACTGCAGGTATTTGAGTGTGTTGACTGTTGATGTTGGAACGTGTCGTTGGAGGCAGAGCAACGTCGAATCGTAGGTAGACAAAGGGAATTTTTGGCAGCTGTTCTGGTCTGTTGAGGAATTCGCTGACCCACGGGAGTACCTCTCTGCTGCAACAAACTGGGGCCGTGAACATTTTCTATGGAATAGCTGGTGTGACAGGCACTGAAAGTGCGATGGAGAGGGCAAGCACTGAACTGAAAAGCTGGTCTGAAGACAGAAGGTCTAGGCCTCCGCTGAGTTTTCCCAATCTAGTGAATGTCCCTTCCGGCACTGAAAGTGAGCACCAGACCGACAAGCGGAAGCTAATGCCTACGCAATCCAGGTAGAGGGGACCTGGTCCTGAACTGAATAGGACAGGGCAGATTAGCGCTGTGAAAACAACCAAAACTCAATCTGAATCCCTATCACATTGTTGTCCAGAGGGGTCCGCAGTGTCTAGAGGTAGACGACTTGGTATTTATTCTTCGGCACGGTGCTTGGATTTACTAAGCAGGTCGTGGAAGGATTGATCTTAGCAAGACGACCAAGGAGTAGAAGACTCTTCAGCACTGAAAGTGCGGAGAAGAGGGAAGGTAAGCTGGGGTGCTTGGTAAGCAAAGACTTAAGGTGAAGTATAGTCAGGCTGGTCAGATCTGGCAGCGTGTGTGGTGGAAGACTGATGACTGCTCTGTTCCTCTGCGGCTAGCATGGTGAGAAAACAAAGACTGCTCCTATGTCAGATTTTTACTCTCCTTATACACTCTTCTGGGTGGCTGGCTCAGTGTTTATTGACTAGCATCTTGAGGGTGAGGGGTTGCTGCTGAGCGGGGGGTGGCGAAAGCATAGCTTCTCTGGTATGATGTCACCGGCCGACTTGGAGAAGGATGGAAGACAGCGACGAAACATACTGCAGGAGCGATCTAGCAGTGGGCAGTAGTACTTGGTGCCTTTGGCACATAGCTTCGGTGGGCCATTGAATAATACAATACAGCTGGGTTGGAACGTCCATTCTTGTCAAGGAAAACAGTACAAGTTGAAGTCACGTGGCGGCCAACAATGACAAACTTCGTTGTGATCAGAAGCAATGCATGCTAAACTGATGAGCTGAAGTCATTCAAATACCATTGTTGCCAATGCGCCATGTGTCACAGTAATGACAACTATAAAATAATATTCTGTCAGTACTAGTACAAAGCATTTTACTTTGCAGACCACAGTCTTGTAATAAGTAGGAAATATACGTATTATGAATATAATTTAACTCAGGTCCAGAATAGCATTTGTTTTGCAGGTAAATTTAATAACTCTGTGCTCACATCCCTGTGTACTTTCAAAAAATTACATATTTTTGGTATCTTATTTACACTGTATGTACAAGACAGTAAAATCCAAACAGGAAAATATACAATAAAAATTAATACCATATATGCACAGAATTTTTACTACTAAAACATGATTTTGAAAACTTGCACACCTGACAATCAGAGAAGTAACAATGTGATATGTATATTTAGTAAATGGATAGGGAAGAGAAGTGTACTAATTCAGGTATCCAGAAAGACCACAACAGCAACTTACTTCCAGCTTCAGCAGAGGCTAGCCTGGAGGCCAGCTCCTGCAGGTCCTTCCTGTGCTGCTGCTCTAGGTCGCCGAGACGTGACCTCCACAGCTGCTCCTGAGTATCCAACTGGCTCTGCAGCTCCTGAACACTGGGCAATACCTGCAAGAGCCATCACCATTTTACTGGTTTTTTTTTAACAATTATCTCCAACTTATAGCCACAAATTTAAAAAGATGAGCGGGATACAGGCATGGGGGCAAATGCTCCTCCCTCAAAAATGTTTATGATATATTTATGATATTACGGAAGTGGAGGTTGAGAACTGCGTAATGTAAGGGAAGATGGGGGAAGGAAAATAAAAAAATTATTAATTCACTTTCGTCAATTAAAATTATTCTAAAATACTCTATAATGCTTTTCCAGGGTCAATTTATTTTTCTGTTTAAATTCTAATAAAACATCACATATATTAATTAAAAATTACTTATATTTTTCATTTTATTGTGAGTTTATGATTTGTGGCAAATGGCAAGGGAAATCATGCACATAAGCTTTTTTCCTCCATTAGGTAAGCATGTGCCACCTCCTTTCAGTTTCTAAATTCAGTAAAACTCTATTGAGACGTTTTTCAAGGGACTGAAAAAATAATACTTATTAACCAGGAAAACTTTTTAAAAGGGTTATACACATGTGCGTATAGACAAGGTGCAAAATTATTCAACTTATTAACCAAGAAAACTTCTTAAGTGTGAACTTCTTAACATGGTTTCACTGTTCATGCCTGCCAGCTTACCTGACAAGATCATTTGCAATGCTGATTCAGAATACTGTAATACTATACATATTCTGAAGTGGTGGAAATAGTCAAATATTTGATTTCCTTAATACTGTCATATAGTAGGCTACGGAATACATGGCTAATTTGATCTCAGAATTTGATCTTTGACAAATTGAAGTTCTGAGGGGTAAAAGGTAGAGTAAAATAATATTATTTTCAATCTGCCAAATGAAAATTTCTGCAAACAAAATTACTGTATGGAGTGATTTAGTTGCAGGCATAAGTTCTTTTTAATTTTAATAGGCCATACACAAATACAATGACAAATTCTTCCCAGCCCATAAAACACAAAATCAATAACATTCATATTCTACACAGGCAAAGCCGTAGACTACAAGACGGCTTGTCATAATGGCATATGTTAAAACTAGTTTGTCATTTTGTAATAATGTATAGGCGCTAGAACGAAACTTATGGCAATAAGCTGATGCACGACACTACTTTTAAAAATGATGCTTTGATGACTTCAGCTCAATCTTATGTATAGCCTTGCCTCTAGTCCCCGAAGTGTACCATTAATTCTGACATGTGATGAGATTGTTCTGTTTGCCATTTAGAATGGACGTACTAGATAGTGCAGATTGTTTTATTCACCCGCCCACCGTTACTATGCATCTCAGGCAACGAGTATTTTAGCCACCTCTAGATAGCACCTCTAGTAGGATTTTTGTTTGTCTTTGCTTCTCATCCTCCAGTCGGCCGGTGATGTCATATCAGTGAGTCATGCTTTTGCCACTTTCCACCCTGCAACCACTCCATGCCTTCAAGATGCCAGCCAATAAGTGTCGGGTAGTGGCCCAAAAAAGTATAAAAGGAGAGTCAGTTTTCTACCCTTGGCCAGTTTCTCGCAGAGCTGTCTTCGGCCAGTTTTCCGCTGAGTAGTCTTCAACTATCTACTGTGCTAGTCGCAGACACCCTGCTCAGTCTGACCTCTCATCTCACTGCGCTAGCCGCCAGAGATTTTAACCTGCCTGCGAGGAATTGTTTACAGATACCCTCCACGTAAGCCCAGGGTCATCTCTTAGCTTCAATTCTCGCTTTTACCCTCCTTCCTTCACTGCATGTACGTGCCAGAAGGAAACTCCATTCTGTATCTTGTTACACCCTGTTTAGTACCACAAGCTGTGTGCCAGTTTCTCAGCCCTTAAATCATCTTACACTAGACCCAGCGGCCCCACATGGGCAACAATGGATAGGGAGTTCGCCTAGTTACAAGTTGTTTTCACAGTGCTATGCACCCCCATTCCCTACTCATTTTACACCGGTCACCTCTACCGGCAACTATGTAACTCTAGTTTCCCGGTAATAGCTCATACTAACGTAAGAGTGAGAGTATTTAACAGAGTATATTTCCAATCATACGGAAATAAAATGTGTGCAAACGGGACCCTTGAGTACCACGCTTCCTGTAGATTTAGCGCCTAGTTCCCAATCGACTCCACACGTGAAGGGAAATGCAGATGATCCCAGAAAATTACTCAGACAAGCCAGTACACAATATTGCCAACCCACAAGCACCTAGCAGGGCCAACCTTTCTATCTACGTCATAGGTAGAATAGCGGAACCCAAACAGGTGCACTACCCCTAGACCAGCTTGTAGGCTTGATGCTCGCTCTTTTTCCACTGCACCTTTATGCCAGGAGAAACACGCGTCCCCTGAGTTGGGAAGACTCTGTTAGTACAACACCAACATGCTGTGACCTAAGACGGTGAGGCCTGATTTTCAGTACACATTGCGCATCCGCGCCAGGTACTGAAATAGGGTGTCCACTTAGCAGATGGCCCATACATGGACAACACGCTATTAGTCACAAGGAAACTGCCTTTGCCTCACGGATGATGTGAGAGGGAGTTGTGTGTGTCAAAATGATCTATTCCAAACAACATGGTCTTAAGGAAGAGATTTGAACAGACTCCTCGCCTCTGGGCATCTGCACAAGCTGACCCCCGTCCTAGTAGTCTCCATCGCCAAAGCTCACCCCCAGGGAACAGGCTCAAGCTCTGAGACACATAAAGAACCCCATCACACCATAGATACCAAGGGAATTATTGGCTGAACCAGTCCGTACAGGACCAGAAGAATTCCCATGGTGGGTAGTGGGTCCCTCAGTCAGCAAGACCAACCACCCACCGAAGCCATTGCTTATCACATCCCAGCAGTCCTGTACCCAGCTCCAAGGCCCGCATCTAAACAGCATCCTACACCAGTAACTGCAGCACCTCCACGAATAAACCCTCAACCTATTGTTGAACTGTTGAAGTACGTCGCCCAGGTATTCCCAACAAGCTAGCCAACCTTAAACGCAAGATTGTCTTGCTTAAACCAGACTGTGTGCCCTGCCAAAAAGCTACAAGGCCTATCCTGTACAGCAGACATGCACCAGTGTGCTCTGCCAGGACTAGAACCCTGTCTAACAAGGAGTGCTGGAATTAGCCCCGAACAAAAAGAAGCCCCACTTGTTGCGTGTAAGTATCCATTCGACAGTACATCACATGTCAAAGCATAACATTTTCAACACTTAAATGGTACTGTGCAGAATCCAAAATTGTTTAGTTTGAAAAATGTGGGAAAATTATATTTTTTAATGTCTTCAAAACCTTACACATTTACATGTAAGACTTATATTAGACTAAACCAGATGTATGGTATACGTTTAAAAATAATTTCTCAGGAGGAAATTACCATATTTTGGTGTGTATAGGCTTTTGATGAAAAATTAGTGATAATTAATATTTCCAGTAAGGGGTGCACTGAATTTTTGTATTTCTGTAAGTCACTATTCCATACAAACATAATAAATTCCAACTTAATTTCTCTCCTACAAAACATTTGTGACAGAAAATTTTTACTATAATACATTTTTCACAAATATACATCAAGCGACTACTATTCCACAGATGGTAACGTGACATGAGAAAGTAAAACCACTGCAACGTGTTACACAAAATGGTGTCTTTTAAATGTGCACTTGTGGCGCGGTGGCGGGCGTGCAAACCATGTAAGGTATCTTCCTGTTGGACAGCAGAGAAACTATATTTTCATGTACTGCATCTACGGATGAACTCCAACATGTTTACATTTTACACGTGTGGGACGAAGGTTATTTTGTTTATGAATGTGAGTGAACAAATTATTGCACGATTGAAAAGTTCTTACTTTGTTATTTTATTACTTCCTTAGAAACTAATTTAAAACATTAAAATGTAATGTATGTTGACAAATTTCTAAACATGTTTTGGTGGTAAAATTTTTTTCAATGCCAATATCTCGTAAATAAGCGGCACCCTACTTTTGTAGTATTTTTTTTTGGTAAAAATCTGAGGCCTATACATGTCAAAATATGGTAAATCCTTGCATCTGGTTACCTTAACCTGCTTGGCCACATTGCAGATGTAATACTGCCAATCTCATCAACTGCATAAGTACACTAGGTGATTCTTGCTTAATGACTTCGAGTGCAGCAAAAATTTTTTTTTGAGTGTGTTACACATACACGTACTTATGTATAAAATGCCAGTTCCCTCATATATTTAGCAATCTTGAGGGAGTAATGTTGACCTTCAGGGAATAGCTGCTTGACCCAGTAACCACACAGACACTGCTGCAGCGGGTGTAAGAAGCATCATTACAAGACTGATGATGCATGAAGAAACATTTCAAATGCAAGTGCAACAGCAAGAGTAATTATGATTGTCTGCTTTCACAGGCTCAGCTACCTCCACTCCTGTATGTGATAAAATAAGCTAGCCACAGGCAGTTGGCTCAGCAATAAGCAGTTGAGCTCTGACCTTCACAGCCTCCGGACATGACTCACATAGGGCTGATCAGGACATAAATTGGGTTTATTAAATTATGATTTGTTTTAAAACTGGTGGAAAGTGCTGTTCATGTAGACAAGGGCATGAGGCAGCAGCTTTTAACCCATTAACGTACACATTAATTTTTTGTTTGAGGTGTTGCAAAAGAATTAATTTAATGTGTGAATAGTACTTACGAATTTCTTATAACTACTGACACTCTGGAACCTATGATAAGGGTTTTAGTAGATTCATGGCACAAGAAGCTGCCTACAGTATTATAAAATAGTTGGTGTCCAAAGCAACTAATAATATTGCCCAAGGGAAGGCGATGTCCATATTGGTGCAAAATTTTGTACTTGCGCAGCACAGACCATCATTTCTCCTATTCTGCAACATGTCAGACGTGACAAGAGTATACTTTGGACAATATGTTAAGAGGTTAAAAACATTTAGGATGAAACCTTATCTGTAACAATTAAAATACTTTTGTTTCCATCAGCCTTTAAAGGTACTGGAAACGCTGCAGAGTTTCTATTTTGTGAGTGCTTTCCTTACTAGCCTCAGGTCACAACCAGTAGTGGAATTTATGAGGTGCTGCTACACTTAAAACCCTTCCAGTACTACTAATGCTAAAAGATACAGCACAACACTTGTAAGACAACCCTCAGAGCAATATCAAGTAAAATGCTTTATCATTTAGTCACCATCCAAACTATCTATGGCACTGGGAAACGTGCCATTACATTTGGAATGCTGTCCACAACTACCTCCAGCAACAACCTTGCTGTCCCTTTGTACCATCAGAAGAAAGAGACAAGTCACTAATGCCAGCATACAGAGTATACAGTAACAGGATGATACTGAAAAAAATTGTGCCACAGTATAAACATACGGCACAGAAAACCATGTTTAATCACTTGTGGACATTCTGTTGCCAAGTGCTGTCCCAAACACTGTGCAAAATTGGCCTTTCACACACCATAGCAGGCAGCTAATCTTATCTTTTTATAGAATACCTGTGGTAGGATTCCCCATTGTCACATACATGAAAATAATCAAGATGTTAACATGTCTACTGCCCCTCTGGGAACTAAAAAAATTAAGTAGAAAGGTAATTTTTTTGTAAATAGAGCACGTAGAAGAGTCAAAACTGAAACAAGGTGGATTAGAATTTTTTTAAGCTGTAAGTAAAGGTACTATTATACTGTCCTGGAACAGCAGTTTTATATGCATTGTCAGTAATGGTCATTTAAGGTATGGTATAACTGTAATTTAAGCTCGCAAAGCTGCACTGAGACCTATTTAATTACAAATGGGTGGTTTTTGCAAAGTATAATTTTTCTAGACTCTGGCTGGTGTCTTTATAAAATTTTGCTACATACCTTGTCTGTCATATTATTCATCACAAATGTTTACTTATAATTGGAACAAGAAGTGTGCATGTGCTGGCACATGGAGGGGTATGGGAGGGGTGAGGGGGGGGGGGGAGGGGGGAGGGAGGGAGAGAGAGAGAGAGAGATAGAGAGAGAGAGAGAGAACAAGAGGTTGAGAGAGGGAGAGAAATACGAGTATGTATTTTTCTACTTGTGAAGGGTTAGTGAGTTGGCTGTTAGTCACATCTCACATATGTTACTGGATTTTTTTTCAAGCGGTGAGACACTAATTTAAGTGACTTGTTAGACTTGCCTGTGATTCATCCCACACAAAACATGACATCTCTGCAACAAAAACACCCCTGAACACAAAAGTCAACAACCATAAAAAAAATATTATAAGGAAACTATGCATATGGAAATTAGGTTTACTATATGTTGGATATTTAGATAACAAACTAGAGTGGTATTAGGGATGAGGATGATTGCCACACATTAACTTAGACCACATTCACCAATGCCATGCTATACTTTCAAATCAAGTTTGATTGGCCAAGCCGTAATGTATATGCACTGATGAAAAATGCTGCAATTATGGAATAAAGCTAGAACATACAATAATATACATATACAAATAATACAACAATATACCATTCTGCCAAGTTCCTCTTGCAGTAATGACAGCTTTTCTTCCTGTTTCTGAACATTTTCTGCAAGTTCAGAGTTTGCCACAGTTGTTCCAGCAATCACCTTAACTCGCTACCAAACACAATATAAACCATGTTAGAATAACATATTACATGGTTTTACACACACTAAAATGCTACACACTAACATGACTGCAGATATTAAAAAATTGCTAAATAATTTTTAGCAAGTGTTTTTTAATTAAATACTTCGAAAACCACAAAATAAAAAAAAACTTATTCAACTAACAACAATTCAGTTAAAAAATTATATATTATACATGAAGTCTCAAGCAGTCATAATTTTTTAAAAATATACTAACTACAAGTTGACGCATGCCACACTGCTGCACAGCACAACTGTGCTTTCTAAGGCGACTTTGCCCCATCAACGAGCAAGCAAGAGCTCGTGGAAAGTCACAAACAGTGGCAGAGTACTTTTCACATGCGATAGAATTGACTCCACACATTGGACAGCCTCGGACGTAAAAATAATTAACGCGTTTAATTATGGATTGTTGTGTCCACCCAGATTCCAACATGCGGTCGCCACCCCCTTGAGTCACGATTGTTTTACCAGACGGGTCACTATCCCAAGATAGCCGAGAAGGAAGTTCTACTGGCACCGCAGGATCACATCAACTCTGCTGCCCCGTGATGCCACACCTACCGCCGCCAAGCCTCGGGCCGAGGTGGTGAACTTGTCATCGCCTCAGTGCAGTGAGATAAGAAATAAGCGGTGCCCGCCGCAACCCTGATAAACCAACCCCTGCGATGAAAGGCTATAATCCCCCCTGCACCTCCGGAAGATTGCTGATCCAGGGATTTTCTACTATATAAGAAGGTACGAGCACGCCTCTCGCCAGATACGCCGGGCTCGCCGGCCACATAGGTCAGCGAGCACTCCCAGGGTCTGCGCAAAACCTCTCTCTCCTCTCCCACAGCCTGCAAATGGCTCCAACCTCTCCAGTAGCTTACAGAAGGCTCCAAACCCCTCCAGCAGCTTGCAGAAGGCTTCAATCCCTCCAGCAGCTTGCAGAAGGCTTCAATCTCTCCAGCAGCTTGAAGAAGGCTCTTCCTGCAATTGAAGACTGCACAAGGTAAACCAGAAGTCCAAACCCTGCACCCCTTCTACCCCAGTCACTCCCTTGACTCCGTGGTAGCAGGTCGTCACAACGTCTTTCCCTTCTGGACGAATTCCCCTAAGAGGATACGCTGTAATGAGCGTAAATTACGTACAATTTGAAGTCAGAATAAATTTGCTTTATTCTTTTATCAGGCTCACCTTCGCCTGAATTAATTTACATCAATAATTAATTCGAAGCTAGCTTGTATAATTCAACTGGGATTTCCCATTCCCAAAATCGTAATAGTAAATATTACGTAAAACTGAAATTGTTGACTACCATAATTATAATATTAGTTCTTTGCTGAATTACTTTTATTAATATTGTCAGTGAAACTTGTTGTCAGGTGCAATAAAAACCCCACTAAGGAATAGTTGTGAGGCGTGTCGAACTCCACAGGAGCCGGAGCTTGCATAAGACTTTAAGTCTGAAAAGACATACCGCTGCTCCTCGGGTTTCCGGTATTCCCTCGCCTACTCTCTGTGGTGTCTTAATTCCAGACTGCACATCTATGTGTCAGTGCCTTGGGTGTAGACTGAATAAGACACACCCCACGACTGCACGTCTGCAAAAAGGACAGAAGGCTGGTCAGATGCACAGTAAGAAGAGTGGTATCCCATGCCATAACCGGCGAAGAGAACGACGAGTTATACAGAGGTTAGTTAACTCAAAGGTAGATGCAGAAGTTACAAGTGAGAACACGCTTCCAATTGCGGAGCTCGACTTTATACCTCATCCTATTTCTCTGTACATCCCCTTTGACCACCAGCCTGAGTTAGGCACCTACTTGGGTATTTGTCGGCCGTGGCCCAATCAGGAACCAATCAGTTATCCCCAGCCGGAGACTCCCCCCCTGCCCGCAGTAACTAAACTGCCACCCAAGTTAGACCAGGAAAAAGAGGTACAGAACTCATGAGTAATTCACTTAGCTTCCGGGAAGGTAATCAGGGTTCAACTACAACCGAAGGTCACCCCAAAACCTAGCGCAGCTACTCCACCTGCAAATTATGTACCAGCACGCTGGCCTACGCGACCACTGCGTATCACATCATCCACCCCTACCATTACCATTGATTAAGCTATATCACGATACATACCCCTGGGACAGCTGGCGTCCCACATTTTGGCAACTCTTGCAGTGAGGAAAACTGTTCTCCCCGGACGGGAAACAATCACGGTTTGACTCACTCTGGGGTTTGATTCTCCTTCCTTCAGATAGTATTCTCTAGTATCCTCCCACTAAGCGCCCCACCCCCTCCCCCACAGAACATACCCCAACCCACTGGGCTAGAGTAGCAACAAACACACAGCAGTAGGATTATTTGCTGAACTCGGGAGGGCAGTTAGCGCCCTAATCACTATCTCGAAAATAGGGATGCGCGTCAAAGTACAAGTCAATCTCTTTCAATCATCATTTTAATGCAATGTCACATTGTCTGTTCTCGTGTGGCTGTTCCACACCAGCTGTACATAGGTGTGCTAGTTGTTTGCTGTATGAGATATTGCAGACTGATATAATGCTACCTAAACTCCTAGTGAACCACTTGCATAAACTGGGCCAGTAAAGGCCTACAATAGTTCACATGATGTAGCATGAAAATTATGGTGAGTGACAATTGTAGAGCACAACAGCAACAAGGCCATTAACACCATTTGTAAAAGTCATGTGGGAAAAAGAACACTGTGATTACAAAATAATAAATATTATACACCAGCAATCAGCAGCCGGCAGGTTGTTGTCTTAGCCTGGACTGGGGAGGGTAGAAAACTGGACTGCCAAACAAAACATTAAATATTTGACTTTACCTTGCTTAATTATACATAAATAAAAATTAAATTGTTCTCTAGAAGATAAATTAATTTTCACACCGTCACTTATGCGGTCATATATTTCCGTTACGAGTATTCTGTAATCAGTGAAAGCAGAAATCACACTTTTTTTTCTACAACGAAAAATTGATTTATTTCGACATGTCATGAAGTCTTCCAAATAA
Organism: Dryococelus australis; assembly: GCA_029891345.1. Taxonomy (NCBI): domain Eukaryota; kingdom Metazoa; phylum Arthropoda; class Insecta; order Phasmatodea; family Phasmatidae; genus Dryococelus; species Dryococelus australis. The sequence continues at coordinate 107,923,334 of CM057003.1, forward strand.
AACCTATAATCCTATTTAATGTAAGTTTAAGTATAAAAATTAAAAATGGCATAGTAATTAAATAAAGGTTTGTTCTACAACGATTTTAAGGTCCCTATAAAATTACATGTTATAAGTTATGTTCCTTCCTGAGAACAAAGTTATAAATTACTTGTGGTGCATTTGAGATATTTATTCTCGGAAATCAGTAAATATTTTTGAGAGTACCCGGACTGTACTAGAAATTACTTGCTGATCCTTATTATAAACCACATTATTATACCAAATAAAATACATGCAGATCCAGCTAGTTTGAAAATAACATGTATCAGGACACAAACCACACAGAAAACAAATTAAAACATATTACATCACATCAAAATGTTTGCTGCATGAAACAATGGAAGTATGTCACTCAAAGATGAACTTGAACTGCACTAGAGATGTGACATCGCAATTATTTTGCACAATTAAATAATTGATTCTGAGAATGTATCTTTAATTGACGAATCAATTTGATGTATGTCGCTCTCCTGCGCATTGGGCATGCGCACTCTACTCGTTGGTTTGGCCCCATCATCAAGCCATTAATCTCTTATGGGCAAGTCACAAGTCGGCAGACAATAAATCCCGTGCCTATAGGGTTGTTCCCAGCTTAGTGGACAATTACAGATAAGCTGAATATTCTCAAAATTGTTCTGCCCACCCAAAAGCCGACATGCGGTCGCCCACTCACATCTGAGAAAATTGTATTATTCACTGAGCCACCAACATGCCGGACCCAGAGAAGCTAGTTGGAAGGGATGCTGCAGGCAGGAAGGAAGTACCCATAGCCCAATGTCGTCACTGCTGCCTGAGTCTTGTGGGGAGGTGATAGATATGTCAACAGCCTCTCGCCAGGAGATAAAAAATGGCGGTGCAGCTCACAATAGTTCATCAGCCCTCCAGCCCGCAAAGGGCTGAGGGCACCAGTCTGCAGAAGACCATCCAGCTTGGACAAAACTAAGAACACCAACAGGGAAAGTGACTGTCGCCCTGTCCAGGAGTCTGAAAAAGATCTCTCTCTCTCTCAACTAGGGCCATGCACTCACTACGCCTTCTATGCCAGAGAAGCACACTGAGAAAACCCTGAAAAAGCTGAAGGTCTCCCACGATGCCGTCCACAGCAGAGGACGCCTTCGCAGTCAGAGTTACATCGATGCCCTCACCTGTCCCGCTTACCCACAAGTCAATCCTTCAAACTCCGCTGTAGCAGGTCGTGCCATCGTCCCTTCTGGACTGCCACTCCCAGATTTGGAAATCTAATTGGAAATTATATATTTGAATTTTTTTCCATCTTCACTTGCACAGTTTTGCCTTCACCTGTCATAAATTTAAAATGTATTATTTTATTGTGTATAGAGCTACACATACCTCTGTATTTTCACAGTATATTGAACAAATATGAGGTTGTTTGAAATTGAAGTCTCGTGTTGTTCATTTCTCCCAGCACATAATGCTTTGTATTTAATTTATAATTTTAACTATTGTTGTTCAGACTTCGCTCTTTATTAAAGTGACCGCTCATCTGTATGCATGAACAAACCGAACTTGCTTGAGTGATCTGGCGCCTGCATAAGGTCACCATTGCATTGCAATTCACCAGGCCTTGCCTGAACATCAAACCTACAAGTAAGTCACATAAGGAACCATCAACTATAAACAAGGATTGCAGTTCTTATTTGGACCATCTGCTACGGATATATTGTATTGGCCTTGGCATGATCTAGATTATTACAACACTCTAGACTACTCAAAAGTGATTCCGAGCCTAGGCCACCACTTAGTACGTGTACGGTCACAAAGGAACTAGCAGTCACACGTGAAGTCCACAGAGCCACCAGGAAAGTAGTGATTGTACGCATACTCCCAAGACATACTATTACTTGCCGGACTGTAACTGTTACCCCTGACTTTGTCCCCGTAAGGAAGCCCACTATGCCAACCCCTTACAAGCACCAGGTAACCTCTCAGGTAGCTGAATAAATTAATAGCTGAACGGTTTCATTTCATTATCAGCCCACTTTTTCCTTCTTCCTAATTCCCATTCAATAGTGACAGCTGGCATCACACGACTTTTGACAACATTCACGGTAAACCAGACCTAACTCCCTGGGAGGGAGATCTATGTGGTCAAGCTCACAGTGGGGTTTGATTCTCCTCGGTGTCATCCCCAATCTCCCAAAGTGAACAGATCCACAACCCTGCCAGGCATTTCCGGGGGGAAATCACATAACTAATATAAGAGGGGGGAATCAGCGCTTGTCCTTTTGGTTATTACCTCCCGCTAAGCGAAACGAGAATATCTGCCATTCTGGCGTAGAGTGGAAAAATCCTCCCCCCCCCCCCCCCCCCCCCCAAGGCAAGGAGTCCGACACACTCTCCCAACTACCGAGCGAGAGTGTGATCGAACCCGAGCAGAGCATGTCAAATTAATAATCGATAATAGGATGCGTTATTAATTCTCAACGATAAGGCTGTTCACAATAAATTAAACACTTCTGAAAACACTGCTATGTTTCTCCTTTCTGCAAGATTGTATCCATCTGCCACATATAAATATAAACATTGACATGGATTCTCAGTCACAATGTTCACTTTCTTCTGCTTTGGAAATGAAAGAACCTATTTTGTATGCGCAAGTATTAAGAACACTAGTTAACTGAATAATAAATATATAAAAGGACAGAAAGTCAAGTATTCACAGTCTAGTACTTGTCGACAGGTAAGCACCCGTGCCCCAACACACGTATGCGCACACACTCACACACACACACACACACACACACACACACACACACACACACACACACACACACACACACACACACATTCTCTCAAACTCACACACACTCTCTGTCACAAACACAAACACAGTCTCTCTCTCCCACAGATACACCGACACACACATACAAATACAACACATTTTCCACACCGTTGTGCAACTGCGACGATTCACTGGCTAAGCTAGCTTCATCAGGCGGCGAATTGTAAGACACTGCAGTATGGTGGAAGGGCGCTGTTGGTAGTAAACCTAGTGGCCGGGTGGCAAACTAGGATGGGGTGGGAAAATTGAAAAATTGGTGGTATAGCTGATGAGTGTGGTATGGAGCTGTGATTATCTTATGTTAAGGCCTGGCGACTGTCTGGATTTTGTTATGAATTGGAGAGCTAATTCCCAGCGTCTGAGTTTTGAGGTATTGCTTTAAGATGGTAGAGCTCTCACAACTCTGGTACTGTAGCAGGAATCAACATCATGGTTGTGTGATGCTGCATGTGCTGCAACTGGTTTGGCTTGTAAGTTATTAATGTATACAGCTATGGCTTGTTTGGCGTCTGCATTGTCGCCATTCATTCTTTGCCCGAGTGTGTTGTTGGTGAGGCCGATATATTCTGCATTACAGTGTTGGCACTGTAGCTGATGGATCAGATTTACTGTTGCACAATTGTAGTTGCCTTGGATGGGGTATGCACGGCTAGTGAGTCAGCTATTGAACAAAGTTGAGGGTTGGTGGATGATACAGGAGCCACAGTGTGAGCTACAGTTGCCTGAGAAAAAATGGCACATCCAGTCTATTACTCCAATTTATCTACCTTACTCCCTTTCCCTTGCACAACATTAATACATACGGTGAACTGGCTGACTACAGAGATTTGTCAACTCCCTAGTACAGAATTCAGAGCAGGGAATTATGCTTAAGTCCTAGTAAATACATGCTGAGAGACTCAGCACAAGCAGAGAAGCAGCAATGCCAAAATGCACTTGCAGAGAAATATAGGAGCTGACAATCCCAGCTCTGTGCCCACTCCAACCAAGGCATATGAACAATGTTAGCTATGGAAGTACGCCTTCAAACTTTAAAGTGGGAACTCATTTTATGAACAAGCTGACGAAGCAAATATTTTATACATTTAGTTTTAAAATATCTATTTTGACAATTTTTTCTACTTCAGAATACTGTAACTTAAATAATGTAAATCATGAGTTGCACGTGCTACTAATTTTACATCTGAAATTTGTTGTTGTACACTAACAATCATAGTTAAAAACCTATAAATAATCCTAATGCTCTGGTTAGTATTAATAACTACAGCTGACTGCTCATAATAATTCATACATAAACAAACAAATTTTTGTTCATTAACTAATTAACTAAGATATTTCACATTTACAAAAAAATTTTCAGACCACAGAAAAAAATGTAAAATGTAATATGCTGAAATGAGTTCTACCAACTTAAGAGAAACAAGAAAACTACTTTACAATCCCTTAACATTTATATTTTGAAAAACATGAAAAGAATATTTAAACACCTTTAGACCATATACTGCAACATTATACAAAGCATATAATTAATTTATAGAAGTCTATAAGCATCAAGAATTACTGTACATGTGGTGACTAATGTTTTCACTCAAGGCAGTAACTTCTGTATGGTTGAAGGAACCTGACTCCAAAAAAAATTCCAGACAGCTGCTTGACCAGTTGACCCACAGCAGCCATGACACATTGACCATGTGTCTTCCAGCAGTGAGGTTAGTAACACTTGTCAACAGGTGAGAGAGCATTTTAAAAATAATAGCTATGTAAGTCTTTGTTATTTTATGGAAAGAATTAATACAAATATAGACAAAATATATTTACTACATGGCAAGGCTTGACATGAATAACTAACCTAAACTTTTATAAATATTGTAATTAATGTGCACCTGTTGAAAATAACATTCACAGTAGTTCTGTTAAAATAATGTACAGCGAATTCACTTCCTTTTACTATGGAATGATAATTTATAAATTCAAACTGAAGTTTAAGTATTGTATGCATAAATGCCTGTATGTATGCTTGTATGAGAGGAATTTTTATGCAGTTTTTGTGATGTACCAGAAAATGTAAGGAACATGACATTAAAAGAAAAAATTAGGGAAAATAATACCACATTTGCACGTGTACAAGATGACTTGGCATATAAGATGAGTCAGGTTTTGAAGAGAAGAAAAAAAAGTCTTGTAAAAGAATTCTCAGACAAAAATATTACTTTTCCTTCACCAAGAAGATAAATGTTTGATTAAAATACTTTTCGTTAAAAACGTGAGGAAGTGTTCTAATATGGGCACACAAACTTTGGCAGACATATGTATAGCAGAAAATCAAACAACCACTACTGCATCTGTGTGATTGTTATGTTCCTCTATGTGAATTTACCTTTAATTGGTAATTTTTAATAACTATGCAATGATGAACAGTCAAGGTAAATTTTTTTGAGAGCAGTAAAGCGCTAAATATATACCAATAAATACATTTTGTTCATTGGCAATCTGATGATTTATTACGTGAATATCTTTTCCTACAGAAAACTCAAACAGTTGACGCATGACGCCTTCTCAACAATTAATAGACTTCAACTCATCAGTGCGCATGTCTTTGTCGCTCGATTCTACAAAGTTTGATAGTTGCCACACACCACGAGACGTCAAAAATTGTACTAGCTACCCAAGGCAAAAGATGGATGCTCCATGCCAGATTGTATTATTCACCGGTCGAGCCACAGAGAATATGCTTTGAAGATCATCCAAGTACAACAGCGCGCCGCCAGAAGGCTCTACAAGTATGATCAGCAAGCCTTGCTCCTGAATCCAGTGCTGGCCACTGATGTCACAAGCCAAGAAGGTCTATGCCACGCTTACCCCCTCTATAATTCCAGCCAGGGTGCGCCAGCCAGAGTATAAATAGTGGGCCAGTCTGTTCTGTTCCTTCACCGCATGCTTGTGCCGAAGAAACCATTGGCTCCCTGGTTCTCACTTGTTCCTTGTGCCGAGGATCATCGCCAACTACCTTGTCTTCACCACATGCTTTGCCGATGACTCCTACCTGCCGCTTGCTTTGTCTTCACCACATTTTGTACAGAAGACTACTATTGTCATCTATGTCGTCAAACATGAGACACTTACCGGCCTAATGAGGGCAACATAGTAGAGTAGTCTAGTTTAAGTTAGTATAATAACGCTTGTCTACCCTGCCATTGTTAGCCTACGAACAGGTCGCATTCACCTGTCTCACATAGGATTAATCTTCCGTAAGCTCCTGCAGACGTTAGGAGGTAGTGTGACACCACCCTGTTAATTTCTTTCAAAGGAATAAAGATATGTTAACCAACACAAGGGTATCTTTCCCGTAGTGTAATTCCTCTTGCAGTAGACATCAAGCCCGTCTGAGGGATAGCAGATAACCAGGGAATTTTACTCTAAACCGCAATACCCCAGTAGAGTACCCACATGCATTCTGGACAGCCACCCTTTCTGTGCACCACAGTGTACAGAACGGTACAGCCCCGACACTAGGTACTCAGTCTCCTGAGGTCAGCTTGTCAGCTTGGTGCTTACTCTCTCCACCGCGCTCCTTGCGCTGGAAGGTGTATTTTCCAAGTTGAGAAGACTGATCCTCCAGAGACTCTCACCCCTGTGCTGAGACTGTCCGTCAGTGAGACCTGACTCTCAGTATTGACAGCGTGTCTTGCGCTGAGTGTTGGGATAGGGACATCGCACTCGGTTGGCGGATGCAGTACGTGGATGTACACCCATATAGGACAACACTTCATCTGCTCCCCTTCTGCGAGCTTGATCGTAGTGAGTCTGTCCTCATACCCTACTCCCGTCGGAGTGGTGTCCGAAAGAGGGTTAAAAAGGTACATGCTGCCTCCAGGCCTTAGCAGGAACTTAACCTCGTCCTTACCCCACTCGTGCACCTCCCATCGAGGGAGTGGGCCCAAGCGTTATATCACCGGCAGAGACCAATCACACTGGAGATTCCCACACATCTCATCGCAGCACCCATCCGTCTCAGCAAGGAAACACACCCTGTGTTTGCCGCCTATTTGAGTGGACAAGATAAATCCCATGGGATCGCCAACCCATGCTGGTGGGGACTACAGATAGCAGAGCCAGTCCCAGCAACTGTACACCCTAGCAAGCACCTGACCACCAGCCAATTACGTTCTAACTCACACAAGTTAAATCACAGCAGGTCAGACTGCCTCTACAGGTTATGCGTCACCCATGTATACCCGCTAGAGCAAATTCACCACAGCATAAAGTGGTACTTGCCGAGCCGACTTTGTCTCCTGCTGGAAAGCTATCAAAACGCCTTGACGTGGTGATGTACCTCTCACTAGCCGCAAGGTGTCACACGTCACAGTAATTTACATTTATCTACAGATTAATGTTTTTATTAATCAATTTTTAAAAATTAACAGGTAAATATGATTGTTATAAAAAAAAAATTTGCTACTACATTGATGTGATGTGCCATGAGTTCTGTCATTCGACACAAAATAGACTTTCCCTCTGGCATCTCCTCTTAACCAGTGTCGCTGTCCCTGTCAAACATGACACCTATAAACTGCTGAGTTCCATTTGCCATTTGGTAGCCAGCAGTCTGCCTGCCATGATGCTCCTGTACCTAAGAGTGGATGAACCCACTCCCTCGCTATGGTCGTCAGTCAAGACAACTGAAAAAGGCAGTACTGTCACCACGAATAATGGGGTATTATCTCCTCCGTCCAGCCCTCGCTCGCCCAGCTCTCAGGGCTTGTTAAATATCGCAGCACATGTTAGAATCGGAGCAGTTCACTGGAGATGCGTTCTCCAGCCTGAGCTCCATGCTTACTGTGGAAGTTGTTCTTACACCGTTCACACAGCTTAAAGGCTGTTCATGATAAAGTGAGCACTTTTGAAACCAACCTTAGAGAAAAGTCACTACCCCTGCCTGCATATATTTAAATGGGCGCTCTGAGTGACATGCACCCAGTAAAGTTGGTAACAATGGGTGGAAAATAGTTCTATATCTTAATGTTGAATAAAAAGTGTTAGGTAACCACTTGTGATAACTTAAATTACTTCTTTCGTTTTCTGTTTTTGTTTATGCATCAACGTGTAAAAATGAGCAGATTTGTAAAATATTTACTTTTATAATAATTCCACAGTTTCGCTTTTCACAGACACATGAATAAAGTGATGAGGCCCATGGCACTGTTAATTTTACATAAGGCGGAAGAATACACAGGGTGCACACAAGTAGATCTTAAGTAGGGCTTTCAAAAGTGCTCATTTAACCGCGAACAGCCTATACCTACGTTCCTTCCTCTATAGAGCTTCGCAATGGTAGCTTGTTTTTGCCTAACTCAATTCATGTAATTTAAACTTGTGTTTTTCAATGCATCCTACAGAGCTGTCGTGATGAGTCCTGAGCTATCAGTCTAAGAGTCACATATGCACCGAACTTAATGTTTTGGGGTCACTCTCGCCTCAAGGTCTTAGTTCAAACCTTGTTACTGCCTGCAGTTTATTCAGCTTGGCAAACTTGTCCTTTGTACTTTAGATGTTAAAGGGCACAGATCAAAGATATATGCTTTGTCACTTCCTACGATGGAATAATTAAAACATACATTAACCAGTTAGTTCTTTTGGTCCAGTCAATTCATTTTCTAGTTTCAAACTGCCTTTCCTCGATTTAGCTAATGTATGCTATCTGCTTGAGTACTTCTAGGATTAAGCACGACCACTATGAACTACTGTCAAACTACATACTCAGGGTTCCCCCATCTCTTGTCAGTGTTTGGTGTTCTGATTGCTGGCTGGTAACACTGCCCTTCTGGTCACCACTGTGACAAGAGAAGAGAGAATCTTTCCTGAGTTCTTAGGTTTGACTAGAGCAAACACTAGTGGTCACTGTGGGACTCGGACTCTGAGCTGGTAGCGCCGCTTATATGAGTACCATTGTGGGTCTTGGTGGGGAATGCTATAAGTCCAAGAGGAAGCCAATCCCTGTAAGCAATTACGTTGCTCAATCAGCTGTTCCCAAGCAGGAGCAGTGGGCTCTCTCCTTGAGGCAGTACAGGCTAAAGCACCATCAGTCAAGAGGCGTAATTCCCTGCAGTTGTCACCAGAGATGCCACCTGTATGGTAAGGACTACAGCAGGTGTTCACCCCACGACTCGGCAACAAGGAGAATAATTTACTCCCTGGGTGGGTGGACCACGCCAGCTACCACCCCCACGCTGCTGAAACCATAATTGTTATTTGATATGGCCATGCCTATGCCTTTCAAACATCCAGTGCATCCATTAAAGCTTAAACTTTCTTCTTTTCTTCTGCCTTCTGGTTATCATGACATTTCTGAAGTGCCTCAGTTGTGTACCCACAACTTTCCTTATGCCCAAGTACCATCAGGCTGGCCATGAAAAGGTGACTAAAATCGCAAGTGCCCAGGTTACGTGCTCTGAGGTACCATGGCTTAATGTACCAAGGGTATATGCCTAGGAGAGAAAGAATGCTACCATACTGCAACACAATATTTGCACCCACACATAATTGTAGAACAGCATCAAGTCTGCGACCAACACTCGAGAAGCTTGGGACACCGTACCATGTCGACTTTCACCATTACCTCGTATGCCATTGACATGTCAGCCAGTGGCTACCTCCCAGCCCAGCAATACATTTGCGGTTCGATATATAGATCTGGGCACCTCACATTCCATCACTTGACAGCCGGCCCGCTTCGATGCACCCAGCTTTCTACAAGTGAGAGTCCTTACCAAACTGTCCTTTCAACCAGAACCCCCACCAGTGGTGCAGACGATTATAGATATTCCGGCACACCCAGCTGAACCGAGCAAACAATGAGAGATTACACCTTGTTAAAGAAATGCTGTTTCCTCATTTCTAGTGGGAAGCCAGATGCTGACAGTTTGACAGTTTTGACTAACCACTTGCAGCATCAACATGTAGCAGTTTTCAATATGGTAGACATCATCAAACCATTGAAGCTGCCATTTTGTGGATGTTTTCATGTGAAACTGTGGAAATATGTTGTCTTTTGTTGTAATAAATGCAATCCCTTTAATATTAGTATCATACAGCATGACAACTTACAACTTAACTATCAAGCAATTTTCTGGTTACCAAAAGTTTTCTGTACATTCATATATAACACAAGTAGTAAATTTTGATTGCCCAAAATGTTTAAAAATCATTATCTTATATGCAAACAAATATGGTATATTAAAAGATTCTAATTTTAGTGGATGTTAGAAAATACAACGTAGATGTTAAACAACATCGGCTTAAAAATGTTCTACCAATGGAAAATACAGTATTTACCGGAAAGGAAGACAACCCTGAATCTAAGATACCCCTGTGACTACTCAAGCGGTTTATGTCTCTGGGTCACAGGTAAGGGGACCCTTGTTAAAGTTGACAGGTACAGTCTCAGTACTACAAAAATACATCCAACCGTAGGACACACAGTATTTAAGCATGAAAAGCATTAGTTAAAATTCTCTGTCTAATGGCATGCCAATTTTGGAGGATTAACTACTTACCTGAGTAAAAAAATTATGAATAGAAGCCTGTAGTAATGTTGTGCATGTAACACAAACTTAAATACTGAACTGGCAGTGACACACATTTATGGTCTTTGTGTTCCTAGGTTTTGAATTGAAGACGACTCCGAATTGTAGAGGAACCCTTATTTTTTCTAATCCTTTTCTGTCAAAACACCTCCTCTTCCTTTCTGGTAAATATGGTAACAAATATTTTGTCAAACAGATTACCAATATTCATGTATGCTTTAAACAAACAGGAGGCTTGGAGGTGTATAGCCCATGATGCCTGGGAAGGGGGAGGAGAGGGCAGAATTTTCTGAGTGGAGCAAAGCTAGTGCTATTTGAAAAGTGTTATGTTGTTTTTGACTGGTTTGTAACTTTTCGAGCACTTTTGAAAGCAGTGCTAAGTTCTTTTTACAACCAATCATATATACTTAAGCCATGTGTAAATATTAACACTGCTATTACATAGACATAGGTAACAATGACTTGCAACTACAAAATAATCACGAGACAAAGTGAGATTTAAAACTAGAAGTAACTATTGAGCTCTATCTTAATCATTTGTAAATAAACAAAAAACAATCCAATGTCAGCTGCCACTTATTTAAACATTACACTTTTTTAATGAGTTTTCAGACATGGAATGACTTTTCCTAATGTTGTGCCAAGGTTGCAGTAACTGCACCAGTTAGTTATTAAATTAAAATATGAACAGATAAGGCCAGGAACTTCTCTATCCAAAGGTTGATCTTAAAAGTGTTCAGTAACAGTGAACCAAGTATTTACTGCTTTCCTCTTCATGAGTTTACATGTTTTAATTATGTGAGTTTATAAAACCATCTTAAACATCTTTAAGAAACACTTGGTGATGGCTTCTCTACACACTGAAAAATAATTATTCATAAACATGTCCAAGTCATATTTACAATACCACAGTACAATAAATACAACACTACCAGGGAACTGCAGTGCTGAGAAAAGAGACATTACTCTTAAGTATGGCTTTAATCTATGACTAGAGACCTGAGAATTTGCGGGTTAATTTCAGGACAAGCTAAAATTCAAAATATGTGCATTTACGTAACTTTAGTGATTAGTCCACATGGTATTTGACACCTCCGCGAGAACATTTGCACAATACAGTAGTCATCTTCCATTGTAACAGCAGACAACCAATGTGCTTTTGATATTGGCATATTTGTACATATGACTGTAAGTTTAGCCTGTAGGTAATTGAACTCACAAATTTTTCAGGTCTCTATCTATGACACAGTAAAACGTCCTATATTTACTTCTACTTATTGTGTTTTTAGGTGTTCCTTTAGGTTAACATTGTGAAGTTAACAGTGCTACAGAAAGCAGGAATAATGAGCGACACACACAGGAGAGATATAAAGTTAAATATAATTTCTGCTGTGGACCTGAAAATGGGCATTGGGAAAGATGATGTCCTACCCTGGCACATTCCATCAGAGTTCCGATACTTTCTGGATGTGACATCAAACCCACGGAAGCAGGATGAGAAACACAAGCTGCGCAATGCGGTGATAGTCGGCCGCAAGACCTGGGACTCTATGGAAAACGTGACATCCAAACCTCATCCAGGGGCACTGAACATAGTCCTGAGCAGGAGAAACTCAGAACCCCTGAACTACCCCAACACCATTGTATGCTCATCCATAGACTCTGTGGTGGAGCTCCTGACTACTGATCCCAAGTACAGAGACAACATAGACCAGGTCTGGGTGATTGGAGGTACCCAAGTGTATCGCTCAGCACTGTTATCTCCTCACTTTCACAGACTTTACCTGTCCAGAATAAAAGCAACTTACCTCTGTGACAGCTTCTTCCCAAATGAGTTCAACGAGCAGTTGTATGAAAGAGTTTCTGATGACAAAATAGGCGATGACCGAATACCAATAGGTGAACAAACAGACGAGAAGACAGGTGTCAAATTTGAAGTGTGTGTGTATGAGAAAAAAATCCTCTGATTGAAAAACAGTGACATGTTATGTGACTATATAGTTATACTCTACGAACATGACAATGACAACTACGAGTTTGTGAAAAAAAAACATTATTTAAAGCAATTTATATGAACATTTTGTGCGCTACAAAACATTAGCAACAAGAAAATTATTACCTAAATAAATTTACCTGTATTTCATCAAGAAATATTTTCTGCAGAGCTGCAAGCTCTTCTCTGTATTTCTTTTGCTCATTTTGCTGCCACTCAACCATTCTCTTTTTATTTTCTTCTTCCCACTTTTCTCTGTCATCCAGTTCCTTGTCACAAGTATCCTGTTAATCATTTTTTAAGAAAAAAATTGTTATTGCCAGAATAAACTTATAAAATAAGTAAATTTAACATCATATGTGCTCTCAGGACATGAACTCACTTAGCATTTAGCATAGAAATTTGGCACATAAATATTTAAATCATGGGGTTACTATCAATTAAGATGCATGACATAAAGGTCTGAAGAACATATACTGTGACCTGTTAGCTCAACTCTTAGTATTAGTAACAGATATGAATACAATGAAGGTGACATATTGGAGGGCTTTAAGAGAAATTTCAGAAATCTATCTTACAAGTCTGGAAAAAATTTGCCTACAGTTTAGAAAAAACATTTGGTTTTGGTTGTCGCACTGCACCTATAATTGCAACTGTTAGTGAAGTGTAGCTGAGTCTAATCAAGAAAAGATTACAGTATACCTATAATGAAACAATAAATACAACCTCTTGAAAATCAGTGTGAACAGGGGAAAATGACACTTGTATTTTACTCTGTTGTAATTCCTGCATTATATTGCCTGTCACGTAATGGAACCATTCAGGGACACAGTAGACAGCAATGTAGAAAAGTCATCAGACATCTTATAGAGAAAGTACAAATATGTGTAGGCCTTTTACAGATGTAATTATATTGTTCACGATTTAAACAAAGCAATAATGATTATCACGAATGTGCACAGGCATTTGGCCAAACTTGCAGTGATAAATCACCAACTGCAATAAAAATAAATGATAACAATAACTCATTTTCAACAATCAAATCTAATTAAAATTTAAAGCTTAATGTTGCTCTGGTGTTACGTTCTAGACATTAAAATAGAAATGGGCTTTACTGTGCAATCACTACAACCAAGTGACATTTTGAAAATCATACAGTTTGGTTAATGGCTTAACAGTAGTTTTCTTGCAAAGGCTTGGTTTTAAGTTCAAAATGTCTTTCTACATATAGTTTGTAATAAATAAATAATAAAATAACAATAATATTAATAACTACGTATCATTTTCTTTAATACCTTAGGTATTATACCTGATAATTTGGGCCAGTAAATAAAAGTTCTTTGATAAAATTACAGGGCTAGCGGGTGGTTGGTAATCTCAGTTTTAATAAAAAAAAAATGATGGCAGTAAATCTTATTTGGCATTTTTGTCAAGAGAATAATGGTCAAGTCTATTGCCTCCTGTAGCACTGTAAGGCATTTAATTGAATGCCAGAGTTCCGGTACAATTTAAACTGACTGCTTAAGGTTGCACACCTGAATGACATACATATAACCAATAATTTATGCTACCCATTTTCCTTACGGAAACATGAAATGGATCCATTCCCATTACCGGACACGTTTGGACCATTCAGATAATATCTACCGAGAAAACAAAGAGTACGGTGATTAATTATGACAAATGACACACATCAACAATTGAATTATTAGTAAACTAGCTGAATAGACATAACTGAAAATAATAATACATAGAGAAATATACTCAAGATTAAAAATATATCCCCAAAAATAATTATTATATGCATAAAAATAAATATTACAGTTCCAAATTTCGTTGCTAACCTCTCTAAATAGATACCCCGACTTCTTGGGTTATCTGATCACTATGAGACCATCCTCAATGTAATAACAACTCAAGTTGCATCTAACTAAAAATATGTCTAAACAGTAAAAACCATAAAAGTTTACCTAAAAAACAATTCTGGAGCTTTGAAATTCCACATGGTATTGCCTGATATTGATCCTAACCACTGTGTTATCCTGTTGTTGAATTGGTACGACTCATTTATTAAAATACTATCCCACTGCCACTGCATCGAAATGAATCCTGGTTTCAATACACCCCTTGCATTAAAAAAAAATTGTAATCCAATCTTCTGTGCATCATTGGCTGGTATTCACTGGTATTCATTTCCTCCTTATATTCAATCCTCTCCATCAAGTTTAATAGTACTTTAGTATCAGATAATTTAAAAAGTATTTATTTGATCTCTAAATAAGGAAAAAATGTTTTTATATTATATAACACTAAAAATTGTCTCATGCAGTGATGTTTGATTATTAACAGTTTCAGGGCCCATGTGTATACTGGAGGACAGCCAAGCAGCCATTTAAAAATACTTTGTATGCTACTACATCTTTAACCAGTGTATAATATATAATGCATTGACTCCTCTCCTAATAGTTCTGCAGGGACAATGTTCACATGTCAGTGTTGCAACAGTAATTTGTAACATTACACGTGACCGAGGATTACAGTGACACATATTAAAAAAATGCACACAAAAACTTCATGAATGTGTGCTTCTTCAGATATTGTTATAAATTTATCAGTTAAGTGTGACATAACATTCTCTAAGTGTTGACCTATACTAATATGTAATATCCATTGACTGCAAATGGAAGGGTTCTCATATAATAAAAGTGCCAAGTTACATCAAATGCAAAGCAGTCTATGAAGGTGGATAACCAGAAGATGAATATGGTTAACCAAGCACTTCTGAAACCTCTGCCAATTTTGCATCCTTCCATCATATGTAACATCAACACTGCCATGGTATCAATAACTTAAAATGAATCTATAATGAATATACTTGTGTTATTAATATGCCAATTCTTACTCTTATGTGTACAAAGAAACAAGAGCAGACTTCAGTGCTAAGTGGTTAGCCTGCTGGCCTCTCTCACCAAGGCGAACCGGGTTCAATCCCTACCGGGTCACTGGATTTTTGCATATGGAAATCATGCTGGATAATGTCGCTGGTCAGCAGATTTTCTCATGGATCTCCCGTTTCCCCTGCCATTTCATTCTGGCGCTGGTTCATACTCACCTCAATCACCCTCATTGGCTCTTAAGACCTCGCTATTAAGAGTCGCCTAAATCTCTTCACTCATTCACTAAACAAACAGGAATCACAAGAAATAACTTCACTGTCCATAAATTTAAATATTAAACTTTTAATACTACACAAAGACATGAACTACTTTTCCTACATTGTTGCAAAGTTAACTGGGAGTATGTTAGTAAGTAAAAATGAAAATCCAAAAGTGGTTCTTGCCGAGGTAGGGTCACGTATAAATGAAAGGAAGCTGGTGTTAAGCGGATCAGCTGCCTTACTTGATAGACAGACTTGCCGCCCTGGCCAGCCCAAAGCATGAATACACAATGGAGTGAAGACGGGGGAGAAAACAAGAGTGCCCCAAGAAAACCCTTACACTACAGCAGTGTCCGCCACACTCCCCACATAAGAATCCTCCCCCACCTCCCAAATCTGAAAAATTTCTGTCTTATAGGGCCTGAGATCAAACCAGGAACTCCAGATATGAAAGGCCAGTAGCTAACCAACTATCCAACTGTAGGTCCTTCAATAAGTGCATATTGATGGCTTAGATCTTAAATTTTAAGTGAAAATGGTTTTTTTAAACTGATGGTTGCAAAATATTATATATCTCATTTTATAGTGCTCAAAATAAATAAGGATGGACTTCACACTTTTTCATTTGGAGCACTGTAAAACATAAGATATAAAGTTTCCTATCAACAGAACCAATAAGTCAGTTTTGCCAAAAATGTGAGATACCATACCAGGTTTTCATTCAAAGCCATCAGTATGATAAAATATCATGCAGTTAGCAAAAATGAATATTTTAAAGGGACAATTTCGAAAGTGCATAATTAACCATGAAGCAACTACAGTGGCCAGAATGAGTGCAGGACCAAAGATGCTGCTCCCTGAGACGAGGAACGGACACAAGTGATGAACCTTGTCAAAGATGGGTCGTTCTCTCTCCTGCGGCAGTAGCCTCTCAGTAAGATTGAGCCGCTCCTTAAGCTCCTTCACTTCCAGCTGCAGCCTTTCTGTTTCATGCGATGCTCTCTCCATCACAAGGTGTAGCTGGCCTGCATGTCTGCGGCTGTAGTGTAGCTCTAGGAACACTGTAGTCCGGAACACCTTCCCGCATAGCTTGCACTAGGGAGGGCCAACATCACATTATCTGTGAAGGTGACTTGAGCAAAACAAGGCTTCACAATAATAATAATAATAATAATAATGAGGAAATTCACTAAAGCAATAGATTTCTTGCTTGCGACAGAGTATTATAAATTTACCACAAGATATATTTTATGTTGAGGCCTGGTGGATGCCTGGAATTTGTTATAAATTGGTGAGCTAATTTCCAGAGTCTGAGTTCGGAGGTATTGCTTGAAGGTGGTAGGCCCCTCACAACTCTGGTAGTGCAGCAGGAATCAAAATCTTTGTTGTGCGATGCTGCATGTGCTGCAACTGGTTTGTCGTGTAGGTTATTGATGTGGCCAACTATGGATTGTTTGTTGTCTGCTCGGTAGCCATTCATTCTCTGCCCGAGTGGGTTGGTGGTGAGGCGGATGGCCGATGTATTCTGCATTACAGTGTTGGTACTGTAGCTGATAAATCAGATTTTTTGTTACAAAGTTGTAGTTGCCTTGGATGGGGTATGTACGGCTAGTGAGTTTGCTATTGAAAGATGTTGAGGGCTGGTGGATGGCATGAGCTATTGCAGGGGTGGGATGCTTTGGGGGTGATAGTTTGGTTGGCATTTGTGGTAGGCTGCAGCTTGGACGAACCAATTTGTTGCGGATGTTAAGTGGTCTTTTGAAGACCAATCTGGGTGGTATGGAGAGCAGGTCGTATGTTTGTGGTGAGGAAGCCAAAATTTTGTATTCAGGGTGGAGAATATTTCTGAGTTTGTTTAGGCTTTCATATGAGACCACCAGGGGAATATCAGAGTGATGGCTTGCTGAATCTGTTTGTGGACTAGGTGTCTAAGGTTTCCCCTGTGAACAAATAGCCAGAGCATTCCTCGACAGGGGCTACTCCAGGCACCTCGTCCACAAACAGATTCAGCAAGCCATCTAAAATACCGCAACACAAACAACTCTGATACACCCCCGGTGGTCTCATATCATGAAGGCCTAAGCAAACTCAGAAACATTTTCCACTCTCGATACAAAATTCTGGCTTCTGCACCACAAATAGAAGACCAGCTTTCTAAACCACCCAGATTGGTCTGCAAAAGGCCACCTAATCTGCACAACAAACTGGTTCATCCAAAGTTGTAGCCTACCATAAATGCCAAACCAAAGTAACACCCCCAAGGCATCCCACCCCTGCAATAGCTCATGCTGTGGCTCTTGTGCCATCCACGAACCTTAAACTTTGTTCAATAGAGCACTCACTAGCCGTACATACCCTATCCAAGGCAACTACAACTGTGCAACAGAAAATCTGCTTTATTAGCTACAGTGCCAACACTGTAATGCAAAATACATCGCCTCACCACTAACACATTCAGGCAAAAAATGAATGGCTACAGAGCAGACACCAAACAAGCCATAGTTGGTCACATCGATAACCTACACGACAAACCAGTTCAGCACATGCAGCATCAACAACCAAGATTACCAGAGTTGTGAGGAGCCTACCACCTTCAAGCTATATCTCAGAACTCAGATTCTGGGAATCAGCTTACCAATTTATAACAAATTCCAGGCAGCCACCATACTGTAGTTTCCTACAACTTGCCACCTTAATGAAGCTAGCTTAAGCAGCGAAACGTCGCAATTGCGCAACTACATGGAAAATGTGTCATTTTTCATTGTGTGTGTGTGTGTGTGTGTGTGTGTGTGTGTGCCTGTCGACAAATACTACACTTTGAGTACTTGAATTCCTGTCCTTTTATATATTTTACATATTTACTAACCCTTACACATAAATGCATTAAAAAAACAAAAAGAAAAATGAAACATTATGTTATTCACAAATGTTTACTTTTAATTCAACGCCCATACAAGGAACCACTTCTTCTTCATCATTAACAACTGAACAAGGCGCACACCAATCAGCAAGCCCGTTAAAATTCTCACAGGTAGGGGCAGTGATATTTTTCAAAGGTTGATTTCGAAAGTGCTTAAATAACCGTGAACATCGTATTGAAAAGTTTAAGAGATTAATTACACACAATAAACAATTTCTGACATAAAAAAAAATGAATACCCCACAAAAAATAAATTTAACTGCTTTTACATAAATGAAATTAAGAGAATATGTTTTTCTGGGATGTCACATAACAATAAAGCAGACTTAGGTAGTAGTAGTTTTATACAGCACTGTCAATGCAAGCAAATGGTGCACTTCTTATGCTATATGCAGGTACTGAAAACTTGCCTCCAGGTACTGGAAGTATGAAAACAACTAAACCTTAATTTTACTAGCTTTATTATGAGGCACCTCACCTGAAAATTAAGGCCAACATCTGTTGCAGCTTGATCCAAATACAGCTGCCGGGAATCCTTGGAATGTAATCTTTCAAATTCTTTCATCCTTTTTTTCAAGTTCCTTTGTTCAAGGTCTTTTTTCTTGCACTCTTTGCGCAGTTTCTGAACTTCCTGCTCACGAGCAAAAAAAAATTCTGTTGTCAACAACTTCACAGAAAATACAATTGAGTTATTCATTAAACAAGGAAAATATTCAATACACAGAATTATGACAGGCTTTGCCCTTGTACAAGGGTTACAGGACAACTCCCTTTGTCTGCTGGCTCAGCAAATTAACCACTGATGCATTTGCATTTGATGGGATTAAAATCTGAGGAACACAATTACTTTGGGCAGTAAGCCAATAAGAAGTGTGTGTGTGTGTGTGTGTGTGTGTGTGTGTGTGTGTGTGTGTGTGTGTGTGTGTGTGTGTGTGTGTGTGTGAGCCCCCAGGGTCCGCTCCAGATAGTCCTTGGTTAGCAGCTCAAGGAAACAGTCAATCATACTGGCTTTAGTCAATTCTTGGCTCACAAGCACTTCCTGAGATGGGGAAAACCTTTGGCAGGCAGAGTACGTTTACGTCTAGGCACCTCCAAAAAATTTGTATTGTTCGTGGTTACCACAAAAGTAAACTGGAAAGTCACACTTCAGCTTAGTTCAGTCAATATACACAAGAGATTTTTAAAGAGCGCCATATTAAAATTAAAAAAATGTATTTCCTTTTTAGATTAATTCTTCAATTTAATTTTTTTAAATCTTCAGATAACACTTTCACAATCTCCCGAAATGTAGATACACGCATTGTTAGTTTAGCGATACGACAGAACAGCATCGCAGTAATTCAGTACTACTAATAATGTCACTCTAAAGCTCGCATCATGAGAAAAACTTAAGAAGGTAGAAGGGAAAAAACTTTCCCCCCTGATGCCCTGTCAACCTCCGGCACCAGCGGAAAGAATTTCGTAGATAGAGTTTTTTTTGGCCAAAATTGCTTGAAGTTGAAGTTGAAAAACTAGAAAGTTAGGTCACAGGCGTGTACTGGTATGGATTAAATTGTTCCGCCTCAATCCATTCTCTTCACGGTCTTGCATTCATTTGCTACAAAGCCCAGGCCCTTTGCTACTCAGCTCGGCGCATGCCGCTAGCTATCCCCTATTCTCACTAACTTACTAAAAATAGAATTTGGCTAGTGTCATCTCCTAATGTTGGCCAAAACGAACTACGTCGCAGCGAACTCATCTAAGGTTTAAAACAAATTTTGCTTACGAGAGGGAAATGGAAGTGAAGTAAAAAAAAAAAAAAAAACTTATCTCTGAAACTGATGCACCACACTGCGACTCTTGGAACTCGAAAAAGCCAACACATTACAGATAACCACTCAAATACAACTTCAACTACTGATAAACTATTCCTTCTCCACCTGGCACCAAAGAAAAATTAAAAATATTACACTCCCTTGTAAAAGAAACAGGGATTTTAACCAAAAGTCTCAATTTAAAATTATTATAAAACTATAAAAAATATAAATATATTGCAACGGTATAAGTTGCTCATGATAAAGTTAGAGTTGGTTCAACTTAGCACTCATTTAGCATCTGGTTTAGTGGGAAGGAGGTTGTCATAACCAGCAACACAGTAGTTCCAGTAGCAACACAGTAGTTCCAGTATAGTAGTGTTGTGTCCCTTCCTTTTGGATATTACCACAGAGTAAAATACCTCAGTCCATTCATGCCATCCCAATCCTGGCATGACTGGAGACATCATGTGAGGCACCTGTGTAGAGATGCAAGCCACTTAGGCAATCCAAGTTATAGGTCTAGTTTATATACTCAGCAAGAAAAGATACTGGTGATCTTGACTGGCACAGGAGGATATCTATACCATCTTATGCTATGTGGGAATCATGCCGGACAATGCCACTAGTGGATGGGTTTTCTTGGGCCCTTGACAACTTGATGTCTACTGCCAGACCAACCACAAACTCCACAATGGCAACCCCATCACGGCGTACCAATCCCAGTTGTAAGAAGATGTGGTGTTGAAGAACAAGGAGAATCCATGCCTCAAAAAGGAGATGGCGAGACACTTTTTGAGTCTCACAGAAATGGCCCAGGCAGCAGTTTGGTCAGCTTAAGGCTATCCAATCTATCTGAAATAACACTACAATAATCACAGACATCCAAATTCATTATTTACTTATAATGCCTTTTCCTTAGAAATGTACAGAAATCTAATCTGTCCGCCAAAATACAATTTTAACAAACAGAATGGTTTACTTTACATGATAGAATAACGTGATCAAGTAACAAAATACTTCTTTCTAAATACGTCAATGATCCACCCCCGTACAAAACTGAATAGGCTTGATCTCCTGTTCCGTTATCTAATGCAGATACTGTTTGCTATGAGGTACATAATGTATGCAAGTTTAGCGGCTAAATGATATTATGTGTAGCTGTACGGTCACATACATCCCTCACTAAGCACACCCCAATACTACGGCTGGGTTGATACCACATTTTCTTGATACTCAACATTAGTTTCGATATCAAAACATCCTCATAATACTCAATACCAATACTTTTCTCAATACCAAATTAAAATTGTCGTGAACACAAAACAATTTAGCCAAGAAAATTGCTAATTTTACTAGTGTTGTTGACATACACTGAAACTATACAAAAACCCACATCACACATGAAATAAATGGTGGATGGTCTGTAACTCAAATGTCATTAACCAAAGCTAAACCAACAACACAGTCTGCTTCGATTTTATAAAATCTTGTTTATACAGAGAAAGCTGTAATCAAACTTTGAGGAAAACGATGGCTCAGTACACTTATTTTGTGATTCCGCATTTTTTAAAACTTTATTTTGCGACTTCAAGGAAATTACTGCAACATTTGTTTATTAAAACGTTGGATAACTATGAGTGAATTGAGTGACAAGCGCAACAATTTTTTGCACGTCCAGTCCAACACTTGGTGCAAGGTGTGGCTTTGTTTCACTTTGTCCCCTTAAATGCCTGGTGAGAGCGTAAGTGGTTGCCTAGCAACTAGCATGTCATCCTCGCATTCTCTCTCTCTCTAGGTTGGCGGATGTCGGCTACCCTTAGGTACGCTTGGCTGTAGTTCGTCATGGCCAGGCTCAATGTCGTTTCCTCTGCCCTTACACCACTGGTGAGAGGGGAAGTGGTTGCTTAGCAGCTAGAGCACCATCCTTGTATTTTCTCTCTCTCTCTCTCTCTCTCTTGCTTGGCAGATGTTTGCTACCCTCAGGTATGCTCGGCTGTAGTTTGTCATGGCCAGGCTCAATGTCGTTTCCTCTGCCCTTACACCCCTGGTGAGAGGGGAAGTGGTTGCTTAGCAGCTAGAGCACCATCCTTGTATTCTCTCTCTCTCTCTCTTGTTTGGCAGATGTCTGCTACCCTCAGGTACGCTTGGCTGTAATTCGTCATGACCAGGCTCAATGTCGTTTCCTCTCCCTTTACATGCCTGATGAGAGGGGAAGTGGTTGCTTAGCAGCTAAAGCACCGTCCTTGTATTCTCTCTCTCTCTTGGTTGGCAGATATCGGCTACCCTCAGGTACGCTCGGCTGTAGTTTGTCACGGCCAGGCTCAATGTCGCTTCCTCTACCTTTACACGCCTGGTGAGAAGGGAAGTGATTGCCTAGCAACTACCATGGCGTCCTCGCATTCTCTCTCTCTAGGTTCGCGGATGTCGGCTACCCTCAGGTACGCTCGGCTGTAATTCGTCATGACCAGGCTCAATGTCGTTTCCTCTCCCTTTACATGCCTAATGAGAGGGGAAGTGGTTACTTAGCAGCTAGAGTGCCGTCCTTGTATTCTCTCTCTCTTGGTTGGCAGATATCGGCTACCCTCAGATACGCTCGGCTGTAGTTTGTCACGGCCAGGCTCAATGTCGCTTCCTCTACCTTTACATGCCTGGTGAGAGGGGAAGTGGTTGCCTAGCAACTAGCATGGCGTGTCCTCACATTCTCTCTCTCTAGATTGGCGGATGTCGGCTACCCTCAAGTACGCTCAGCTGTAGTTCGTAACGGCCAGACTCAACGTTGCTTCTTCTACCCTTACACGCCTGGCACGAGGCGAAGTGGTTACCTAGCAACCACCTTGGCGCCCTTCCCACTTTCGTTTCTTCTTGTGGGAGGTAAACTACAATTCATCACGGTACTTCCACCTTCGGTTCTTCCTCTCTCGTCCCATCTGTTTCTTGTGTTGTGATTTGGCCGGAGTTACAAACAACTCTCAGATGGTTTTCCTTTTTTCAGTATTATAAATTATTGTGCAACTATTATGCTGCAGCAATAATTACGCAATAAAACACAATATGTAAATATTATGGGAATTATGTAATTTTGTTTTTCATGGGGGGAAAAAAATTGTTTTTCATGGGGGGAAAAAAAAAAATGGTAAATACCATTAGCACAATGTTAAAATTCAATACTTTAGTATATTCTCATGCGATATTCAATAGTATGAAGTATTTATTGTATTGAGGTATCGCTGCATCAATGATCCCATCCCTACTCAATACACAACTATTAAGTCACTCAGAATGTGGATACTGAGGATGTCTTCAGACAGTGTTGAAACTTGCTGGTAAAAGGATGAGGCCATAAAAACAAGGAATTATAAGCTGTTCACAGTAAAGTGAGTACTTTCAAAATCAACCTTTGAAAAATGCCACTGCCCGTACCTGCATGTATTTTAACGGGTACACTAACTGGCATGTGACTAGTAAAGTTGATAACAATGGACGGAAAATAGTTTCATGCTTCAACATTGAATGAAAAGTGTTAGGTAAACATATGTGAACAATGAAATTGTCTATATTTGTAACATATTTACTTTTCCAGAATTTCACACTTTTACTTGACTGATGCATGAATAAAGTAGTCACGCACATGTAAATGTTAATTTTATATTTGACAGAAGAATACACAACGTGCATATGGGTAAATTTTTTTAGCAGGGCTTTCAAAAGTGCTCAGTGTACAGTAAACAGACTTTTGTATCTTACTAACAATAAAAGCATATTATACCACAGACTGTTCCCTTTGTTATTCAACTGTCCTAACCATACTTGCTCAACCCAACAAGGTGTGCCTAAACAGGGAGCTAGGTTTATTCCATTTGTCCAAAGAGCTAATGACTTGTACTGAGAACAGCAGCCAGAAGCAGCAAGCATTCTTATGCATGTGCTGAAATACTAAGCAGCCATTGGTAAATGGATGGAGTAACACCAGGGTAAAGGTGAATGGTGAGAACATACTGCCTCGCTCCACACAATGTCCTCAGCCTGTGCACACCATCTCTATGATAACCAATGATACCACAATAAACTGGGTAGTGGTCTGCACCAGCTGCCTATCCTGATAGGCATGGGGATATCTCATCACATACCACGACACTATGGGCTAGTCCTGTCACAACACCATTTACATTGAATGCAAAGACAAAACCTTACATGTACGAAAGTTCTCTTATGTGTAGCAGCAGTGCTGGCTGAAGGATAATGAAGATTATGAAGTAGATCTTAGAAAGTATACACAATGATACAGGATGAAAGAGCAATCTAATTTTGTTATGAATGGTACAGACCCAGAATAATAAATAATGTTAGTAAAGATATAAATCAAACATACCACTGACAGTTTAAGTATTTCATCCTGAGCCAGCTGAACACAGTTATAAACATGCTGCTCTGAATACATCAGATAGTCAATGGACAACTGGGCCAGTTTAAACAGTTTCACAAAACTGGGGTCAAGAATTTTCACATCATATTCAGCATCAAGGCTGTAATTAATTATACTGACTAGATTCTCCTGCAATGTCGCCAGGTCTCTTTCTTGGATTAACCTGTCAATGTCAATGGCATCTGCAACAAAAGACACACTTTTAAATATAGAAGCAATAACAGTACTGGGTACCTTTAAAACAACAACAACAACAACAACAACAACAACAACAACAACAACAACAACAACAACAACCTAGGCAATGCTCACAGTAAACCACAGCATTTCTGGATGGTCAACCCCACAATGTTAAAAACCAAATTAATGCTATCAAGATTGCTTCATGTTGCTTCCTTAAACTGTATGAACATCACTTTTTCTGTAAGGAATCACCTAGCACCTAGTACATTTTTTCCTATTTTTTTAAAATGTGCAACAGCACTGTGTCCTAGATTCCCCATCCCTCCTACCTAAGATCAGACTCAGCCAATAGAAGCAGTGTTGAGACCAGGTTCTAATACATGGAGTCCACATAAACCAGAGCTGAGGGCTGACTTTACACTGCTTTAGTCCGCAAAGGTAACATGAAACTGACACAAAATACAAACGGCCACACTCAGGGACAATGTTTATCACCGTGTACTGGGGTTTAAGTGACCACCAAAGCTGCCACCTTACGTCTGCTTGTTGGGAGCACCAGGAAAGGGCAAAGGCAATTCTTGAATCTCTAATACAGTATCAAAAAGTGTATCATCAAGCTGTTTGTATTCAAGTCTCAGGATATGTCAATCTGTTAGCCTAGAAATTCTCTTTGAGCTCACACTGCCCTAAGCAAAAAGTAAACCCATATTGTTCTTATTATGCAGGGATAACACCCAAAAACTGATTTCTATCTTCTTCTGGGAACAATTCTCCACTACCAGATGGGAGTAGTTGTTTACTTAACCCCGTAACACATCCCAAGTATACTCGTTCATGTACAATTTGTTGCAGAATAGGTAAAAACATGGTCAGTACTGAACAAGGCCAGAAAGTTAGCACCAATATAGACAGCTCCTTTTCTTAGGCTGTTGCTGGCACCATCAGCATTTTTTTAATTGGCTTCTGCTTAGGCACATAAACCACCAGAAATTCAATTAACAGCTTCCATTGTGTAAGTTACTTGTAATACAAAAGATATCCCTTCTGAAATTAAATACAAATGTGAACATTAAAAGGTTATGTCCCTGTTCTGCACAGCTTAACTGGTGTAACACACAGCTCAATATGTGTGTACCTAAAAACAGTGGCAGAGGAAGGGGGATGCGAGCTGCCCCGGGTGTCATCAGGGAGGGGGAAGGGTGAAAAAAATTTGCAAAAAATATTTTTTTGGACTCACACTTTTTTTAATGTAATTTTAAAACAAGTCAATAACTTCATCTTACAATGATTCTGGATCCCAGGCGAGAATTCAAAAATTTAATCCTAAAGCATTATTTTTTCCTTGTAGAAATCATTGTCTTAGTCTGTGTGAAGTGCATTCTTTTGCAACTGTTCACAATGCGTTACCTTTTTTGGAACTTTATAAAGTCTGTACTGCCTTTTCTCAGTTTCCACGTACAGATGGACGACCATTGTAACTAACGTTGGAGTTACAGTTAAGAGACTTTCAGATACAAGATGGAGTACTCACTATGAAGCTGTAAAAACTGTACATGCTAATTTCAAGAAGCTTGTTGATACCACAGAAGAACTACGTGATCCCACAGAAACGGTTGAAACCAGACGAGCAGTGCAAATGCTTGTTTCCAGCTGTGTTTTTTTTTTTTTTTTTTTTTTTGTATTTCTGGATTAATGTCTTAGAGAAGTAAATCACACTCAAAAATACCTACCGAATGTTGGAATCAGTTCTGAGACGTATGCTGTTAAAATGAGACGTCTTTTGAATGACAAAAGAAATGAGATTGTGAAGCTACCACTGCAGTTTGCAACGAATACTTGTGAAGAGATGGACATTCCTTTACTGAAAAGAAGAACCATCAGAAAGAAGAAAATGATGTCCGGAGAAAAGGCTCAATATGTACCACTTACGTTAAATGAAGAATTGAAAAGATCAATGTTGGAGTTTATTGACAGGTTTTACTATCAAGAAATTGACACTTGCTGCAAAAAAATGGAAAGTATATCAGCTCAGTTTGCAGTCCTTTAGCCCAAGAATCTGCTTACAACTTCAGAACACGAACTTCCACAGTTAATATAAAACATAGTTGTAAACTATTGTTACGCACTCGCTGCTTAGCATCCCGCACGAACGGAAGTGATGGACAGCAGTTATATTATAGTGGCTGCAACAATTCAAAGGATTGTTTGGAATAAACAGGCGAGCGATAGACCAGTAGCCGCGTATCTCTTACAGAAAGCAAGCCAACATGATAATCATTTAGCGGCGTGTGCTGCTGACACTGATTGTATTTATTTCTGCATTTATCTGAAGAATGCTCTGGAGTAATGACCTAGTTCTCTCAGCGTGACTTGGAGTGTGTTGAACCTTCCAGATGGTCACGGTGAACTCTATACAAGTGTGAGAGACCTCTGAACTGAGGATTTGATGAGTGAATGAGTGGCTGAATTCTGAGCGATAGAAGACAAGCAGCAAGAGTGTGGCTGGCAAGCTGGACTATTGGACTAGATGTGTGAGTGAAAGACATTACAAATGGTTGCAACAGATAGACTGAATACATGTTAATAATAAGTATGAGTTAATTGACTGTAACCAAACAGAGACAATAAAGAAGGATGTTAATTAGAATTGAAATAGACATTAAATGTTGCACCCACTGTCAGATATAAAAATGTAATAGCTGAGACAGATAATTTAATGCTGTAAATAATAGCTATGTGAATAAAGTAGAAATCAAATTTAGTTATTTTATTTTTATTAAGACCGCAATCTCTCACGGACTCAGATACGCCCCTCAAGCGTCCCATTTAACACAATAATTAACTTTCTGAAGACGGTCTCCTTAGAGAGATTCCACGACTAAGAAGACATCTACAAGCTGACGAAGTTTCAAAAGAGATTCTCTGGAATGGTCGTCTTTAAGATTTTTAGAGTTTATTGTTGAATATGAACTTTCATATTCTGTACCACAACTGACAAGCTGGGGCCCTGCCTGGTGCACAAACTATGTTGCAGACTTGCAGTGTGTTTGAAATTCAGGTTTCTTTTACCAAACTATAAAACATGCGTCCCTCAAACGCGGAAATATCTTCAAGCAGGCAGTCCCTTAAGATTCTTGTTGATGTTATGTGTTTCAATAGCATGATGTGAGATGAGTTTTTCTATAAACTAAAATTAATCAAGAGTTATCTTAGGTCCACTGAGTCATACTAGGTTCTCTGGCTTAGCCATCTGTGAACTGAAAACAAAGTAGTGGAAGGAATTGATTTTTATGATGTAATTTCCAAATTTGCAAAGAACAAAGTTAGGAAAAAAAGGTTTTATGCACATATCCTCACAATGTTTAGTAAATAAGCCAGAAAATGACACTTGCGACTGTAAGTAGTTTAGTTTTCCTTCTTTTAATAATTTCATTTTTGGGAAAGATTGAGGGGTTGGGGGGAGCAAGAAATTTTCTGCACCAGGTACCAGCTGACCTTGCTATGCCACTGTCTAAAAATACTCTACTTGTAATTTTGGGTCACAAGAAAATTTTTATTGCAATACTATTTGTTATTAGAAGTAGTTTATTGGAAGCCGTAGATGAGGTCTACTACATCTTCGTAAGGATGTTGCATCAGTGTCCTGGGATGTAGTTTTCTAATACACAGCACAGAAAAATTCAGAATAATTTGTTCTCCTGGTATCGTTTTGTTATTATGTGTTACCAGACAGTTTACGTGTGGCAAAGATTTGTTGAAATATAATAGGTAAACATTTCTAATCAGCTGTAAAGATCCCTTTATGCCACCATCGTGGCTTTATTAACCACAAATGTGATTTTGTTTCTCCAGGTCTGGTAACAGATTAACAATTTTTTAACAGTTTGCAACACAATTCTGATTTTTGTTATAAGTTGAGTTCATTACCAGATTTTGTGTTGTGTTTTTTTAGAAGATGGTGCAGTTACTACTAATTTTAAAGAAACCTTCAATTTTATTTATATTTATATGTTGTGAGGGAATACAATTGCTTTTCAATATTTCAGAAAATTTAATATGGTAGTGTGTGTATTTTGATATATCCGAGGATTGTTACAATAAAATACACCTGCTTTCGTTGGATGCAACATGACAAGTGTTTTATTCTTAACAACATTACAAAGACATAACACACACTGCCAACATGACAATATAAAATATATCTATGACTTGACAACAATAAATAACAAATAAATAAATATCAAACATTCACAACATTACTTTCCCCGAAATAAAAGTTCAGGGTCTTACAGTTCTCACTGGTCTATTACTTACATTAGCATCTTGCGAAGTATTTATAATTACATCTGTATAAACATTTGACTCTAAAATTTCTTTATGATCATTGTTTGACATTTTAAACCAATAACTCTCATTTGTACAATTTCAACCATAATGATCATCATCCTTTAAATAGCTCTTCCTTTAACTGTGACACATGTACCTTTTTAATTTCACCTGAATCAAGCTTCACTAAATAATCAACATTTCCAATTTTCCTTACCACTATACCAGGAATCCATTTGACATGACTTTTCACGTAATATAAATTTTCAAGAACTCCATCACCTTCAAAAAATATTTTATATCTATGTTCATCAGATATATTTAATCTTACCCTCTTTAATGGTATTTTTACAACTATTTTCATCATTCCCACGAATACATACTGGATTAGATATAAACACTAGATTCTTAAGTTGATAATTTAACATTAAACTCATCGGTGACACACCTGTTGTAACGGCACTCCTTCAAGCCCCTCCACAATTGCTCCAACTCTCCTGCCACCCTACTTTACTTTAACAGGATCAGGAACAAGGGTGGATAGGTAATACTAAACCTCCTTCAAAACACAGCAGAGAATAATGACTTTAGTTTTTCCATAATGCAGTATATGTTCCGTCCAGTATAGGAAAACATCTCATGGGTGCACTAACACATAAAACAAACATTTGAGTTTTTTTGGTAATTTAATGATATGCATCTTTTACAACTTCATTCCAACATTTGTTTTGGTGATTTTAAGGATATTCTCCTTTTACAACTATATCCCAACATTCACTATTCCTCATAACCTCACAAAACTTCTCCAACATTTACTCTTATGGACAAAAAATATTTTTTTCTTTAAAATCACTCTGAAAATTTGTACTATGTTTACCCAAACTACTTCATCAACCTATCAAAAACATCGTAACATTAACTTAAAAACCTGTATCACAGACCATAAGTTATGCTTACATATCTTACTCACATACTAGTATACTATTTAAAGCAAAATCATGAGTATAAAAAACCTAAAAGTTTATATGAAATTTACCAATTATCTCATTATTACAACATCTCTTACAACATCGCACCTTAAAACCATATTTTGATTACAAACCATTTCAAGATGCAAAAAAGCTTTATACAATTCAAAATGTTCAAGTATACTGACAACTATCCTTATGACTCCAAACAATCTCTTAAAAAGGGGGACCAGGTAAAATTAATATTCCAGGAGCCCTAATACGCCTGACCTGCGAAACAAAACCTGGTCTCAAAGTAAATTGCTTTTCCCATGACTTTGCCCTCTTTTATTTTCACCCCTTCCCTTTTTTTTTCTGGCTACCTCAGTAAGTTACTCTTGAAAAGGGGCACGTTCACCAAACTCATCCTGAGACCAAATGCCAAGGATACTCTCCTTTACCCATCTCCACCAGTATAGAAGACGGCACATTGGCCTCACCATTCAAGCACACACACAGCCAGTAAGGACCAGAACCAAGGATATTCTCCTTTACCTGTGACCACCACAGTGAAAAATAGTGCCTTGCCTTATTACACATTCTCACTTTCATACCACACCTCATTCCCAGTTCAAGAGTACTTTTCCTTTTATTTTTTCTTTAACATTCTTGGCACAACATCCCTTAACCAATCTCTACTACAACCCTCCTTTTTCCAAACGGAAAATTTATCAAAGTCAAAACACTGTTCACTTCCTGTTTACTACCTCACACTACCGAGTGCCGACAAACTAAAAACTTATCAAGCATAATCATACATTTTTACCTAATGTCTGAGAGACTCTACAAAATTCTAAGTTCCATTTCTAAGTCTTGTAAATTATTTTCAAAGTCCACTATCGAGCCACTCGTGAAAACTCTACGTCCCCTCTTCTGAGCTCGTGCAAAAAGTCCAACATCGGGTCACTCACGAAAATTACAAGTCTTTCTTCTGAGCTAGCGCGGATTTTATAAGTCCCCATCATCGCAATACTTAACTTTTCCCTCAGGCCAGCTTCTCGAAGTTCATCAACCAAGGGTGGATCCACACGTCAAGTGGTTAACCCACTCGCCGGCGGGCAGATCTCCCCGAGCCTACTGCACATCCTCAATATATACCCAGCAATATCCCTACTCCTCTACACCCTCACCTTGAGATCAAGCCTCCCGAGTGCCCCCTTTACCAGTAATTGGCACGCTATCTACAATTTACAAACAGTTAGATTCTTCATTTGGCCCACGAACCAAACTGCGTGCATGCTCTCCACTTGCCCCTAACCGCTTCAGCGTGCCTCCACATGCCACACATCCCTGTCATGCGGGAAGCAACTCATTCAGGCGTCCCATACTGAAATGAAATGCATACTCTGCCTATACGTATTTAACAATCCACGCCTGTTTCTACTGGCTGGTTGCAAAGTGATCCTATGGCATCAAGAATTTTTCCAGCTTCTGTATCTAGCATCTCAATCGCTTGCGAAATTACTTCCCTCACAAATGTGGTTAAATTTCTACTCTCAGTTCCTGACTCGGTTACACAGTACTGTGCAATATGATTTACAAAGTAATAGAACTGCTCAATGACAAGGATCCACTTGTTTCTTGTTATCAACACATTACTTTGCTTTATGAACTGTATCCCCTACGTTAACTGGTTAACTGCTGGTTCACTGCATTGGTGATCCCTTGAGCGACTGCATCAACACATCTCAACATTATTAAACTCCAAATAACTACAAACACACAAAATACACACAGCATCTCACATATTTAAGGCATGAACCCATGGTAAATCGGGCATGGGTCCCTGGCTTCTTAATGCATACCCATTATCCTGTTCTGGTTGTGGTTATACTACATGTGAAGGAGGTGCAACTGTTTCCTGGTGAGGTGTATATTTTCGTACTGTATATAATAAAAAAACTAAACTATTATATATATATATATATTTAACAATGCTCCTACAAAGTTGAGGTACTGAAATCTGAAATACACCGGTGACATGCAGGTTGCATAAATTCAGGAAAAACAAAGTGTTTTAAAATAAAATCAGAATATCAAAATTCCTATTTTGAGATAATTTTTAATTTTTTTGTAGTTTTTAGCATGTTTCTTATATTTGTTATGTTTCTACCCCACAATTCTATGATCTCCATGCCTTTCCCCACTTTGGCATTACTTATGGTGTCAATCAAATACACAAACTTGCTTATGTGAAAATAAATCTGCAACTTTCGTATAGCCAAAAATCACCATTTACAAAATTTTGGAAAAGTCTTTTAAATCACTAAAAATAAATAAATATTCTAAACATTTCCTAGCTTGTAGGAGTAGCTACCTGAATTGAAAGACAGGAGGAAAGTTGAACGGCTAGTCAGGATGTACAGGATGGTAAATAAAGAGGGAGGATGGGGAGGACTACACTGCAAGCTAAGTAAGGGGGTATTTAGAGGGAAGAGGGAGAGGAAACGACAGTGAGAAGCTTCAAAGGGTGTGAAGGAGAGCGGAGCGGGGTAGGTAGTCCATGCTTGTGAGGGAGTAGAATGTGATAAGGGAGGAATTGGTTCCTCTGGGGGGGGGGGGGGGGGGGGGGGTGTTGTACATTCAGGAAGGGAGAGGAAGAGGAGAGAGGAGTTGGGTGGGTTAAGGAGAGGTGACAGAGCTCGCCACTGGGTGGTAGCCTATTTGCGAGTGTATGTATTTATTATTATTGCAAACTAGATACCTCTAAACTTGGATGTTAATGCCTATACTGAGCTGACTGAGGTGCAATATGTAATGTGGTGGCCAAAACTGTTAAACTATGAAAAAATCATAACACGAGTGTTAAAATAATTTAAAAAAAAATTTAGTACCGCACCTAGTAGGCTACAGCGGCTGCCTTCCATTACTGCTGATAAGCACTGAAATCACTGATGGTTCATCAGTAGTGTTTATCAGTAGTGTTCGTCAGCAGTAAAGGAACAGCCAGCTGTTAACAGTAAATATTTTGTTCATCAGTAACTTCATAGTTTCGGAATGCTCACCAGTGGTATTCATTAAATTAAATTTAAAAAAATTAAATAATGAATATAAGACTTATCTTATTTCTCTTTTTGGGTTAAAAGAATTCTTATGCATACAAAAAAAATTATTCATAATTGTTTCAATAAAGTGACAGCAATTTTTCTAACACAAAACTCAAGTTTTTTTGTTTATTTTTGTACCTACTCATTTTGTTCGGAATTTCAGTACGTAGCCCTACTATCTTGTATTCAATGATTCTGTGATATGCACATTTTAAATATCTCTGAGAACGTATGAAAACTTGAATTGCCTATCAAAATTGCATTTCACTGAGACAGTATAACCTCTGTAGCATCAGTAAACTCAGTGCTTTTAGTATTCAATATAGCCTCGTGCAGGGTGCCATCCCAGTAGCTTGCGGAAACGAGCACTAGTGATCATCAGTGCTCGTCAGTAGTAGGCCTACCTATTGGAACAATAGTTAATGTTTCTGAAATTACTTGCCCGCGAAATCAATAACAAAAGGCGGCCAGCCTATGCAATTTTAAACACCACAGTGGTGACATACTGGCAACAGACTACACTAAAATATTTTATTAAAAACCTACCACTTAGCATGTCTGATCAGGCAAAATGTTTGGCCCTAGGTTGTGAGGTCATAGATTTAATTTTGACACACTGCACTAAATTTCAACAAGCAATTTCCAACTCTATTTATAGTAAATGCTGGTACAGTTCCTTTTATTTTATTCACTCCTCAGGTTACAAGTTCATGTAAGTTGGCATGAAATAAACTTACCAATCTTATACCAATTCACTCGTCCTCTACGTAAATGGAAACTAAACCCCATTTCCTTGGCAAGATTGGGAAATTCTTCTGGATTCGAACAGCATTTCAAAGTTTTCGTGAAACTTTCCTTCATGGTAATAACTGTTTTAAATTGTGGTGCACAGGATATTTACCATACAGCTTCTGATAAAAATATTAAACTCACACCTAACCTATCAAACATCTACCACATTGCTAACACATTTAAAGGAAACATTTAAAAACGGGTAGCTAAAATCTACAAATACTGCAGATGCCTTGCAACAGTATATTTTGTATTTAAAACTAAAAAACAACTTTGCAATATTTTCAAAATCAAACTAGTGCTCCAAAACAAGTTAATGCAGCACAGCCAACGTAACCATGTAAATTTTCTTTCGTAAAATCTCATTTAAATGAACTTTGTAATCAATATTCTAAACAAAATGAACATATTATTTTAATTTTACAGTTATATAATACTTTATGCAATTTACTTTACTCCAAGACCAAAATCAGAATTATAAAAAAAAATAGCTGATATTTGACACTGAATGGTTTGTAAACAACCAGACCACGGGTCTACTACGTGCTAAAGGGGAGAATCGGGCATGTGTCCTTTTTAACATACTATTTAGTGGAAACAATGATACTTATATTAAAGAATGATCACAAACAACACCTATCGTTGCTTTTGTTACAACCAATCCAGGGTAAGTTTTGAAATGACTGTCTGCTGTTCCGTAATTTTCATTTTTGTAAGCTTTTGATGTAGGTTGCATGAAGGAATTGTCCTCATTTAAGTGTAAGAAGTGCGTTTCGGAATGCTGGGAACGTTCTTGAAGGGAGTTAGTGGGGAGGTGAAGGAGAAGGCTTATAAAACTATGATTAGGCCGATTGTGCAGCAGTCGTAGGCCCATGTGGGGAAGAGGAGGTATGGGAGCTGGAGAAGGTACAAAGAAGGCCAGAGAGTTGGATCAAGGGTAAATGGAGACGTACATAGGTGAGCAGGTGTGAATGAAAGGAATTTTACGACATCCTTGATGGAGTTGGGACGGTGGTCCCTAAGATCTACAGGCAAAGTGTGGAGACGCTGGTCAGGATGTACAGGATGGTGGAGTGGGAGAATAGAGGAAGTTAAGTTGACATTTAGCCAAGAGGCTGTACAGGGGGAGAGGTACAAACTGTAGAAAGTTTCAGAGTGGGGTATTTTTAGGGTGCCGTATTTTAGGTAGATAATTACATTTGCTACCTTTAGGTTGATGCCGTTGGGTGAGACACAATACGAACAATTACACAAATACTTACTGGTAATTTGGGCGCCAGCGGTGCTTCCCAATCACCGCAATATTGAGACTCAGGATTCTCAAGAATGCTGTGGGTTCTGTGTGTCCGTCTCACCCGTGCGTACTTACAAACATGTAGGCAATACTAAACTTTTTACTAAACGTCACTTGAAATAATCACTTAATAAAACACATGTGGCTAGGACACTGTCACTACTGAATAAAAGAATTAAGGTCACTGTGGTTTTTTTTTAATTGTTAAAATGCATTACACTTCAACGTGCCAATGAAATGATTATCTCGGTCATGACTAGCCAATTCGGCTTGGGTGCTCCCCAGCCCGCAATTACTCTAGCGCATGCCTAGATGGTTGATCTCACCGAGGTGCGTGAAAGCACAGCCTTCACAAGGGAAGAGGGCTGACATCCGCAAGGTAGTCTGACGGTTTTTCCCTGAATACGGGACACTGTGAATTACAAATGAAACCCTTAATACATATTAACACATGTGATTACTCGGCATCACTAACGCAAACTCGTCGGGGCTCGCCCTCCAGCACATAGGTAGTGTGGTGACGGTCTATACATGGAGCCAGCTAGGACGGGAATAATTGCACCATACACTAATTACACAATTACATAATACCTCAAATGATACATGAAACACTATGGGACATGAGATGAATATTCACAATAAACACACACATGTGTGAAAACAAGCTTTAGATGGAGCGGGTGCCGCTGGATGAATTTTGCAGCGGACCACGTGGTGTAGGTGAAACTGCAATATTTCTGCATGGAAACGGCAAACTAAATTCAAACAAAAGATTATTCT
The DNA here is from genome assembly GCA_029891345.1 of Dryococelus australis. Taxonomy (NCBI): domain Eukaryota; kingdom Metazoa; phylum Arthropoda; class Insecta; order Phasmatodea; family Phasmatidae; genus Dryococelus; species Dryococelus australis. The sequence continues at coordinate 107,959,480 of CM057003.1, forward strand.
TGTTGAGAAAATTATTCTCTTTACGATTGAAGTGGTTACAGGCTTGTAACATGCCTGATGGCGGTAAAATCAAACATTAACGTGACAGCGTGGTCAAATACAAAGGCATCAATTTACGTGAAAAATACATTGAACCCTGAATAAAATTGACATAGACCCCTGAATAAAATTATTGCACATACAATGTTACATAAATAAGCTCTCAAACGCAACAATGGCATATACAAAGACTTGGCGTCCATCAGCTACGTGGTTATACGTGATGTTGCCATAAAATATTCAAACACAAAAAATTACCCTTAAATACATACATAAAAATAAAGCTCTTAAAATTGTGTGTAGCAATTATGCAAAAGTTACAATGAAATGCCATAAACATAGGCAGATGGCGTCTGATTCAAATTGCGCGGGTTGCGTGACCTCTCCAACATCTTTCTCCTCCTCGATTAAGTTAAAAATGCTGCAAGGGTGCAAGAAATTAATAAAGCGGAAGCATAATGCTGGGGAAAATGTCTGGCAAAAACGTATGCAAGCAAAGGTTAACTGGTAAACTAAATTAACTATGGAAACCTAAATTAGTGAACAAAAGTTGTAGTGCGCATGTGACTCGACAGACTGTCCAGAGACAAGCGTCGCACGGACATACCATGGCCGCTTACGGGGTTCACATAAGCGGAAGTGCTATGCAAGCCAAGTAAAATATTTAATTATTGAAAATAAAATGGCACAAATAAAATTAAGTATTGTTTTATACATTTCTATAATTTTCTTATGAATTTCAATATTATTTTAGTGTCTTACTTGAACACATTTTAAGACATATTAAACACTGCAAAGACAATAGAACACATCTTACACTGAAAATAAAATTTATACGAAAGTTCAAAATTATTGGCCTCTTTGCACACGTTCGGGACACGTGACACATGTGTGGTGAGCGCTGTCATGGGCTCTAGGGCTACTGGCTGTTAGCCGGCGTCAAGGTATGGTTTGGGATGAATTTGGACACTTTGCTACTGAAGAAAACTAGGGTGGCATGTCAGATTTATTAGGGGATTGTCAGAGGAAGGACAGGTAAGTAATGTAAATAAAAAACTCTGTGTTGTTAAATAATTTGCCATTACAGTATACACCAATGAGCCATTACATGATGACAATCTACCTAATAAAGTGTAGGACCATCTTACACGTGGCTTCAGTTAACTTAAAACTTGTCCAGAAAGGGCTATCCTACCTTGGTAGCCAACTTTTCAATAACTTACCACAACACCTTTAAGAAATTTGCTTCTCTAACCAAAAACTCTTAAAAAAACAGCCGAAATAATTTTTTTCTAAACTAACATTTTATAGTGTAGATGAATATCTAAACTACAAAAATTATGAAATTATTGCATAAACATGCCTTTGTACGCATTTCTTGTTCCGGTTTTTCTCGTTTCCTTTTTCTTCTGTTTCATCAAAACGACGCCGCCCCACAGTATGTTGGAGGAGGATTGGTCAAATTATGAGAATAAGATGTGATGCGTGTGTATGTAGTCTGACATATATATAAGTGTGTTTACTATGTCCAGTGTATAAACTTTGTATACTGTAATTTGACTTGTCCAATATCTTTGTACAGCTATGTATAGAAAAAAGATCTTACGGATGCAATAAAAAAAAAAAATAGCCAGCAGAATTGTGGCCACTCAGTGAGGTGGTGGAAGAAGGTATCCTGGCCTAGGGTATCTGATACCACAAGCGCAACAGACAGGTCCACCAGTTGGTGTACAATGTGGGTGATTAAGCATGAACCCGCATCTCAATGAAACCACAAATTGGGTTCATATCCGGGCTGTTTGGGGCCCAGAGCATTAATGCAAATTACCTGTCATGTTCATTGAACCAGCCCTTCACAATCTTGGCAATGTGGCATGGCACATTGTCCTGTTGGAGGTGGCCATTGCAGCAGAGAACGTTGTTGACATGACATGAACAGTTGATATATTGATTTGATTTATTGTCATCAAGTAATTAGGCTACAAATATAGACATTATCAAGATATGTACATAAAATATACAAATAATATACAAATGTGAGTTATACAAGTAGTAGACCTAACATAAACTAATGATTAAAAAGTATACACATAATAAAATAATAATATGACATGTATTGATTTTCAATATATTCTTGTATCAAATAAAATATATGTCATTTATCATATACGTAAAATCGTATAGTTTTAGTACAAAGATATTTTCTGGAATATTGGTTAATTCTAAAGACAACTTATTTTGTGTGTGTGTGTGTGCGTGCGTGTGTGTGCGCGTACGTGTGCGAGCGTGTGCGTGTCAAATCCATTGTGCGTGAGTAAACCACATTATCACTGACCAACCACTGGACCAATTGAGAATATATTCACACCATATGTTATTGAGGTGGCGAGTAAGGTTTTTAGTTATGTTTCATTCCGATAGGTGGCGCTGGAGTCTAAATTTTATATTTATGGGCCGATTTTGCTCATACTTGCAGGAAATGTTTGTTGATGTAAAATAAATTGTTTTATTGTGCTTTGCATTCGGTAGGTTAGGTTGCTATAGGTGGTGCTGAAGTCTAACTTCTATATTTTAGGGCAGATTTCCTCAAACTTGCAGGAAATGTTTGTTGATCTAAAAGAGAAAAATGCCAACGATACTACGGTCAAACATCGGTCGACATACCTGACATAATAAAGAGGACACATTGAGAAGACAAAATAGAACATGAACACGCGCTGCACAAGTTGAAGAGGCACAAACACAAAATCGAGAAGCATACAGCACGATCATAAGATAAGCATGTGCACGCCAAACAGATTCTAATAGACAGTTATGTGCAGAAACAACACAGTTCAAACAATGCAAGACAAGCATAGATGATACGATGCTTTACAATATCCACTAATATAATGGGAAGCATAGGAATGAATATAATTTTAATCATAAACAAAAACAAACAATAGGTGCTGCAACTGAAAAAACTGAGCTTCTATGGGTATAGAATAATTACACATAAGTTTAGTCATTGTGCAACAAATACGTATGAAAAATAATTTAATAAGCGGTGTTGAATGTTTAATTACAAATTTATTATGTTATTTATTACGTATTACACATTGATGCCGAAGAACAGCCAGCAGCATTACGACCATGATGGTGCTCACATCTCATGTAACACTTGGGCACGCACATGCGCAAAGAGGCCATAACCTAAACTTTCCCGTAACTGGATATTTATTTGAAGTGTAAACCATGTCTCTTGTTTTATTTCAGGTTCCCAGTGTTTTTAAGTGTTCAAAATGTATGTTCAAAAATGTTGCTCATTGATTGGTTGAATTTCAAAATGTGCACTGTACAAAGACTAAGAACGTTATTATTCCAGCGTGAACGCCATCATAAGACATTCAACGAATACAGAAAATTCACAATTTAAATGTTTAATGTAAATCTCTGTTTGAATTATTTGTGTGTCATTTTATTTTAAAAGATAAAAGTTTTACTCTGTGTGCATAGCACTTCTGCTTGTGTGAACCCCATAGACAGCAATGGTAGGTCTGTGCGACTCCTGCCTCTGGGCAGTCCATTGAGGAGAGCTGGTGAGGTAAGACGCTGTCACGTACGCCCTTTAAACTTTTGCACTGATGTAGATTACAATAGCTCACTTTTTGTATACCGGTTAACCTTTGCCTTACATACGTTTTGCCAGACATTTCTCCAGCATTGTGATTCCGCTTAACCTAATAATTTACGCCCTTGTGGCTTTTTAAAACTTAATCGAGGAGAAAGGAGGAAAGATGTCGGAGAGGCCACGCGGCCCGCTCAACTTTGAATTAGGCCCCATCCGCCTATGTAAAAGGCATTTCAGTGTAATTTCTGTTTAATTGCTGCATGCAATATTAAGGGCTTTATTTCTATGTATGTATTTTAGGGCTTGTGCCATCCATGCGCTTTGAGGGTTTATTTGTGTAATATCATGTCCACCATAATTAATTTCAGGGGTCTATGTATTATTTTATTCAGGGTTCTGTGTATTTTCACGTGATAGATGCTTTGTATGTATGACCACACTGTCTCTTTCATGTTTGATTTTCTCGCCATCAGGCGTGCTACAAGTCTATAAATGCCTAAATCTTCAGGGGAATACTTTTCCCAACATCACTAACAATTTGTCTGCCAAAAATTGGCCATTTTTACGGAGAAATACTGCATTTCACCTGCACCACGTGATCCGCTACGAAACTCATCCAGCAGTATCCGCACCATATAATGTGCTTTCAGGCATCTGCGTGTTTATTGTGACCATTCATCTCGTGTCCCATGTTGTCTCATATGTATTTGTGTAATTTGTACAGTGACATTTTCATCCTAGCCGGCTATGCGTAAAGACTGCCACCACACCCACCACGTGCTGGGAGTCAGCGTTAGTGACGTACAATACCCATACTTATATACCCATATTTATATTCATTTGTAATTCTCCGTGTCATGTCTTCAGGAAACATCTACATAAATACATACATACATACATACATACATACATACATACATACACTCGCAATTAGGCTACCGCCCGGTGGCGAGCTCTCTCAACTCTCCTTCACCCAACCAACTCCTTTTCCACTCCCTTCCTGAATTTACCAACCCCTCTCACAGATACCAATTTCTCCCTCAACACATTCCACTCCCTCACAGACCTCACAAGCATGGACTGCCTACCCCGCTCCGTTCTCCTCCACACCCTCTGAAGCTTCTCACTGTTGTTTCCTCTTCCCCTAAACACCCCTTACTAAGCTTGCAGTGTAGCCCTCCCCATCCTCCCTCTTCATTCACCACCCTGTACATCCTGACTAGCCGTTCAACTTTCCTCCTGTCGTTCAATGAGCTCCACCCCATTTCTTTCATCATCACTGATGGCCTATAGTTCCCTTCTTCCTCACCATCTTGCCCCTGCCTTCTCCACCTACCCTTCACCCATCTTGCTGCCTTTCTCTGCACCTTTTCAAGTTATCGCACCTCCATCTCCACATACGGGTCCCATACTGCTGCAGCATATTCTAACAATGGCCGTACCATTGTGCCATACGCCTTCTCCTTCACCTCACAGCTGACTCCCTTCAGCACCCTTCCCAGCATTCCCAGAGCCCTTCTTCCCTTTGCAACCACCCTCTCTACCTGTTTTTTCCACCTGAGGTTTCCCTGCAGTACTATCCCTAGATACTTATATTCTGCTGCTTCTTCTATCTCTTGTCCCTCCCATCTGTACATGTCCCTGCCTATCATCTTCTTCCTCGTGTACCTCACTACTTTAGTTTTTCTTACATTTATCTTTATTTTATTTTTTCTGGTCCCCAACCATATCTTATCAATGTCCTCCTGCAAATTTCCGCCCCCTCTCCCACCTCATCATATACAACACAATCGTCTGTAAACAATCTGATTTTTCCCCTAATCCCCAAACCCATGTCATTTACCATAATGACAAATAACAAAGGACCCAGCACGCTACCCTGTGGTACCCCTGACGTAACCTCCTCTTCCTCCAATATTGCCTCCTCCACTTTCACCCTCTGCCTTCGCCCCCTGAGAAAGTCCCCTATCCATTCTACTACCCTCCTGTCTGGTATCAGCGCCTCCACTTTCCTCATCAATGTCCCATGGGGCATCTTATCAAGTGCCTTCTCAAAATCTATGAAGCAGGCATCCACCTGCTTCCCCTCATCAACTACCTGCACAAGATCCTCTAATAACCCAGCCAGCTGAGTCTCACATGAGTAACCCCCCCTGAAACCATGCTGGGACTCCTCCAACCAATTCCTATTGTTCATAACCCTCAACACATACTGCACCACTATCCTGACTATTACTTTTCCTGTACTTGATGTGAGACTCACCGGTCTGTAGCTGCGAGGCCTCCCCCCTATCCTCTCCCTGCTTGTGTATAGGTACCACCATAGCATCCTTCCAATCTTGTGGTAACTTACCCTCTCCTAAGGACTTTTTAAACAGCACTTCTAAATATTTCGCCAACTCCTTGCCACCAAACTTTAGTGCTGCGTTTCCTATCCCATCTGGTCCCCCTGCCTTACTGCTCTCCAAACCCCTAATTACCTTTTCTATCCCCCCACTCCCTCATCTTAAACTCATTATACACCCCCCCGAACCCTGTTTGTCCCACTATTCCAACCCTCCTTTGCCTCAAACACTGACAAGTACTGTCCTTGCAGCATCTCCGATTTTTCTTGGTCATTTGTCGCATGCCTACCATCCCTTCCTGTTAGAGGGATCCCTTCCTCTCCTCCCCTTAACCGCCTAACATACCTAAACAATTTCCCTCATTCCTTGCCTTTTCCTTCTTCCACCATGTTCCCCAGAAATACATTCTTTGCCTATTTGATCTTCCTTTCAAGCTCCCTACCCATTTGTTACATCAATTCTTTAGATCTTATCATCCCTTCATTTCTCCACTTGTAATGTAATTTCTGCACTTCTTCTTCATTTTCAAAATCTCCTGTCCATAATATGGGTTATCTCCCCCAGTCCGTAACTTTTTCATTGGCACATATTTCTCCAACATAACTTCCATTAATCTTCTAAACTCCCTCCACAACCCCTCTACACCCTCCTCCATAGACCATTTTTTTAAACCTGTCTTTCAGGAAGATTTCTGCCCCCTTCTTGTCTCCTCTCCCATACTGCCACACCAACCTTTCTGCCATTTGCACTTCTCTCATCCTGCCAGTCCCAATTTCTACAACCGGAATATGATGGTCGCTTTTACCATCCAATACTATTGCACCAACTACAGCATTCCTATGTCTGACAAACACCATATCCAGCACTGACCCAACACCCTCCTCATTCCATCTCTTAGGTGTTTCTACTATCTGGACTAATCCTCTGTTGACTAACTGTGCTGTCATTCTCTGCATTATGCTACCCATTCCTTCTGCACCCTCTACCCATTTCACCCCTGGCATATTCAAATCCCCTGCTACAACAACCCACTGCCTGTCCTTTAGTCTATCGACCCTCTCCTTGATCATCTCAATTGCCTGCCATCCCTGTCCTGGTGGTCTACACGCTGCCAGCAAAGTAATACTCCTATTACTACTACCACTCAATTTAATTTCCATTACCTCGACATCCTCACTAACCCATTCTACCGCCCCTTTAGCCCTTTCCTTACACACACCATTATTCCTCCTCCTCTCCCATCCCTGTCTCTTCTGAAGATGGTGAACTCATCCTGCCTACACTCTATGTCCAGTACTTTCTCAGTCAACCAAGTCTCCACAGCTACCACTATATCCGCCCCATATCCTTCAACCTTTCCCAGAAGCCCTCCAGCTTGTTGTACACACTCCTACAGTTCACCACCATTATCTTTATACTAGTACTCTGCTTTACCATCCTACATTGCTTACCTCCTATCTCCACCCCTGCGGCCTCATCAATGCTATCCTCTTCATTTCTCTCCCCTTCCGTTTCCTTGCTTCTAACTGATTGCTATTTTAACAACTGCTACTCTGCCCTAACCCTCTCCATGCAGCAAGCTACTTCTCCACCTAGCAGATCACCTAGAATCCTCTTCCCCTGTTATGTCAGGTGAACCTGGTCCCTCCCTACACTTTCCCAGCCTACCCATTTCCTACCATCTATAAATGTAGCCCCCAAATCCCTACACACCCTCTCATATACCTCACTCGCAGCCACTGCCTACCTATAGGATACTCCTTTCCTAACCAGCATGCCACTGACTACTGCTCTAGCTCTAGGAAACCTCTCCCGCACTTTCCTCAGCAATCCCCTGAGGTCCCTCTCTACCTCCTGCCCCACCTCCCTATGAGCCAGGTCATTTCCCCCTACATGAATGAGAACGACCTTTGCCACCCTGCTACCTTTCATACCACTAACCCTTTCCTCCAAATCCCTGGTATTTTCCCTCCCAAAAGCTGCTTTATTTTTCATTTCCTTCCTGATATTCCTCAGCTCCACCCCCTTTACAATAGAGCTGCGTAGAAAAACTGCCTCTGGCTCTCTTCCTACAACCTTTTCCTGCTTTGTGGCTCTTTCAACCACCTGCCTATCCTTGTCTCCGGCCTCCTGCAGCACCCTTGTTTCCCTCCCTTTGGCCAGCTCTCCTCTTTCCCCTATGGCCCTGAACTGTCTACTTTGTCCTGCTTGCTGGTCTTTGCTAATCGCACACTTGCAAGCCTCAGCATACTGCTTCCTACCTTCTACCAATGCCTGTTCCCTGCTTTCTGATTCCCGTTCCTCTATTCCTGATTGCTTCCTGCCTACTACTATCACCTTATCCCTTGCTACTATTTCTTGCTCCTCTAACCTTATTTGCTGTCTTATGTCTCCTACTGTCTTATCCCTTTCTACTGCCTCCAACTCATCTATCCTCCTCCTTAATCTTACCACCTCTATCTCTGCCTCCCTCCTCCTCTGTCTTTCCTCCTGCAGTTCCTTCTGCAGCCCTACTTGCATTCTGCCTAACTCTTCCTCTCTACTCAGCTTTTCCTCTTGTGGACTGGCTTTCATTTTCCTTAGCACCCCCTTTACATCTTCCAACTCCTCCTCTAACTTATCCACCCTCATTTCTACTCTACTCTTACCCATCTCATTCCTGACTTTTTCCTCCATCCTCTCAATCCTATGCATCATTTCCCTCTCTTTCCTGCTCATCAAATCTACCATCTCCCCTTTCCACCTCTCCTTTTTAGCCCCTTTCATTGGCACTGGCACACCCTCTACAAAGCTTCCCCTCAGCATATCCCAAATCCAGTTTCCACCTTCTCCACTTATTTGTGTTTCCTTCTCTACCCTCAGTTTGTTCCCTACCACTGCCACTAAACCCTTTCCCTCAGCACATTCCTCACACTTCCACTCATGTTCCTGTAGTGATTCCAGTTCCTCCTTCCTGATCCCTATACAGCCAACATGGTACCAGCTGCCACACTGGTCGCACTGCACACCGCTATCTAACCTTCTCCACACCTTTCCACAGCCCCTACACTTACACCTCCCTACCATTTTTTTTTACCCTTTCTCTTAAAAAAAAAAGTTAAACTAACTTAAAACTAAAACTACTCTCCCTTATAACATACACCAAATATCTACGTATACACACAATTTCTTAACTAACCTAACTTACACCGTACACCCTTTACACTCGTACAATAACAAAGGCCTCGGCCTAGTGCACACGTTCGGACACTACTCCCTCCTTATAACTATTTACCACATAAAACACTAATCTTAGCTCTTAAAACTCTAATTATACCTCAAACTACTACTCCACCTATATTTAAACCTATTGCTAGAACTAATCACAAGCAAAAACAAACTTAAATACGGAACAACACAACCTGTAGTCCGTCTGTGGCGGCCATATTACAGTTCATCCTAGCAGCTGTAGATCCCTTTCCTTGTGGAGACTGTGTTCTCTAACACCACGGAGAAGTCATCCATCTAGGAGTGCGCTAGATTAATTGTGAGCTGGGGGAGCACCCGACGTAGTTAGCTAGATACATCAGAGTTTTCAATCATAATTCACTATGTCACGTTATGCATGAGTGGCAAGATAAAAGAAATCTTACCAGTGCATAAAGTATTTCCTTGTAGTGACAGCAACCTCTCCCCTTTTTCAGTGTTAAAATGTTTAGTAATCCAAAGTGTTTTTTAAGTACACTCGGGTGAGACGAACACACAGAACCCACAGCATCTCTGAGAACCCTGAGTCTCACAGTGCGGTGACTAGGAAACACTGATGGCATCCACCTACCGTAAGTAAATTGTGTCTCCGTTCGTCTCGTGTTTCACCCGATGGCGTCAGCATGACATTTTCGCCTAATTTACTATGACACACAATGCACATGACATTTACACTTAATGTTATAAATTTGGCATTTACAATTTAAATACAACAGATGGCGTAATATACATATTCATTATGGGTAAAAAAAAAAAAAGACGGAACAGCGTTTGCCAGGTTCAGCTAGTACTTTATAACTTTTCAACTATTTAGGGAATATGTAGTATGTAATGATAATCTTAAAATTTCTTATATTATATTTATGAATATCTTGTCTATACTGTAGTTTGGGCAAATGCTGCTTTGTATAACATAATACAGTATAAATGCATACATGTATTACAGTTATGAATTTTAAATCAACTAACAACGGCTTACAGTTGGCTAGTTTGTCTGAAACTAGTATAATTTGCAGTTTTTTTTTCAATAGTAAAAGAGTATAATTTACATTATTACTGTTTTTCCATAGTAAAATACTATCCACAGCAATGTTTGATGAACCTTGTGCTTGAAACATTATCCTAGTCACCACTATTGTATCTCTGTGCAATTTCTTGAACTGTGGCTCTGCAGTTGCACTAAACAATACGTGGACATCGCCCTCATTGTCCTATTCGGGATGCAGCCAACTGCTGCTCTGTTTGTGCATTAGATACGCATGATCGTGCATTCAGTGTATGCATCAGTGAACTGTCCAGTGACCCGAATAACCAGTGTAACGATGAGTAAACTTAGCCCAGTGTGTTTACAGTGCTAAAGTAACCTGTTCCCCTGAAAGCAGAGTCTTAAATATAAAGGGGAAAGTGTTATCTCCCTTATGCTCCCCATAAATGAAGTGTAATAAGCGTCAGAGTGCAAAGCCCCGTCGTTAACATAATACTACTAACCAATGACTTGAGACGCTTTAAAATAATGATAAATTTTTGCAGTGTTTGTGTCATTCTTGTTTTGTTTGAAAAGGTCGTATTTCAGTTTTCCAGTTTCTGTTAAATTATTAAGTCTATGTATGATCTTGGCAGTTCCGGCGTTTGCCATACCAACTGCCCAAACTTAATCTCTCCTACCTGATATTAAATTATGGTTGTAATTTAATATTGTAATTTTGAGTGCTTATGTGTATGTCAAGTGTCTTGTATTATTTGTCCATGATTTTCCATTTTGTTTTGTGAGCCGATTCTGGCTTTACCACATAATTGCCAATCCTCCAACACGCGTAGCAACAGAGACTGTGGACATTAATTAATATATTTCAGATGTCAGAATTACTTCTTTAATTCCTCTAAGTGTTATTTAGTGTTTTGGTTGCTTTCTTATGTTTAGTTGTCCAAGTGAATGTATTTTGTATTTCCCTCGCGGTGCTGGCAGGAGATCTCCATTAGGTAACATGATCTCTGAGCCACCATCTTCAGTCTAAACCAGTGGGCCAAGGAGAGTCCATGAGCTTCATATCGTGAGGCCCTTCAACTTCTTTTGTGTGGACACTTAGCTGAAATAGTAGTTTATTAATTTTGGAACTTTTTCATAACTTTTGCTCCCTCCGCGCTTACTCTCCTATCTCCGCCAGACTCAAGGACCCGGAGATTTTCACACCGTAATTTCCTACTCGCGTTTAACAGTGCTTTTGCCATGTCAACCTATGGCAGGCCTGATATGACATACACATACCGGCTTTATTCAAGAGATGAAGTGTATTGTCGTGTGTATGTAATCTTGCTCATTCAATATACGCTTTTGGATGGACGTTGTCTTATTTTGTTGTATTTTTACTTAACGTACATTCAGGGTTGGCCCACTCCAGAAACCCCACGTGCTCAACTTATGAACTGTGTAAGTGTGCTAGCTGAATTCTTGCCTTAACTTCTTTCGTTAACGTGTACTGCGAGGGGACCGCCACAGGCTGTCGACCTGCTACTGCCCTGAGATGCAGTCTCCACGTGCTCACCCGTGTTGTAAATGAGCTGGGACCCTGGGAAAACTTTAACATCTTTTCTGAATTTCTCACCATGAATCAGGGTTTCTCTCAAATCCGGTGTACTCCGCCCCTCACTAGCAACCAAGTCACATTAGCATGACAGCTTCCACTGTCCTCTGGCTTCAATGCACCATGGTCAGTACAAGGATGGATGATGTGATGTTTTCCTATTGTTGCATCAATTTTGATACATGCTCACAACAGCGGTGCGAGAGCAACCAACACGATGGGCTGTTTCAGAGATACTGGTACCAAGGCACCATGCCATCACAATGTGACTGCTATGAAACGTGGATACATTGGTAACTTTTCCCATTCTGATGCCTCAGACACTACTACCAGTAACAGTAAGCCTAAGCAATTGTGCTTCTTGCATCAATGCAGATTGCTGACATTTTGATGGATGATATATCTCTTTTGAATAGAGGTAAAGAAAAGTTTGTGAATTCTATTTCCTAATTGTTACGAGGTCACTGTAACAAATATTTAAAAACAAAGTTACTTTCGTTATATGTTTCTTGCCCTCTTACCCTTCCTCAATTTTGTTTTGTCGCCTTTCATTCCCCTTTTCCTATTGCGTCTTGTCACTCCTCATCCTCCTTTCTTTCCTTGATTCTTCTACTTCATATTTCCTTCTCTCTTCTTCCCTTTCCCTCTCTTGATTGTTCCCCTATTTATTTTTCACTTCTCTTTCTCATCCACTTCTTTCTCACTCTCTCACTCACTCACTCATTCATTCTACCACCCCTCTCACCCAATATGCTCGCTCACTCACTCCTCTCTGTCACTCATTCTACCACCTCTTTCTTCCAATACTTTCTTTCACTCATTTTACCACCCTGTCCCCCATCTCTCCCTTTACACTGGGTTTGATTTACAGAGGTACCATTTCATGATTTTCACATTTGGGACTCAATACCAGACAATGTCGGTGTCGGTTGATTTTCTCATGATCTCCAGTTTGCCCTGTCCCTGCATTCTGGTACTGCTCCATTCTCATCTTGCTTCACTCTCCTCAGCTCTCAAGACCTTGATGTTAAGAGCCACCCAAACCTCTCCACTTAACTTCCCTCCCCTCATTTCTCTCTTTCACCCACTCCTCCTTTCTCACCCCTACCCCCTCTTCCACCAACTCTCTCCCTCTCTCATCCACTTGTCCCTTTCTCAACCACTTGCCTGTTTCTCACTCCTTTCCCCTCTCTTTCACCCACACCCTCGTCTCTCACCCACATCCCCCTCTATCATCCACTTCCCTCCCTATCTCTCATCCACTTCCCCCTCCCTCTTTCACCCACTTCCCCTCCCTCTCAACCACTTCCTCCTGCTTGCATACACTCCCCTCTCCTCTCACCCAATCACCCCATCACTCACCCAATCCCCCCCATTGCTTACCCACTTTCCCCCCTCTCACTCACTACCCCCTCTTATCCATTCACCCTCTTCCTCTCAATCCTCCTCTTGCTTTCTCCTCCCTCTCTCACCCACTCATCCTCTCCTCTCCTCTAGCTAATTTTTCTTTTCTTTCCCTCCCCAATCTCAACTCTACCTTCCCATACGTCAGTGTCTTTCATCTCACTCTGCCTCAAGGCCACAGTGGTATAGTGGCCAGACCAATTACCTCTCACTGTGGCAAAACAGATTTGATTACCTTTGGGGTCAAACTGTTTTGCTTGTGGGAGAAACAAATTTCGAGCACGTAGTGTTGAACTACGACATCTGTTTTTTTAATTTGTTAGTAGTTTATTAATAGTTTGCTGTAAAATAGTCAGTTATTGTTTTTTTAGTTAATAATCTGTGGAGACAAAACTTTATTTAACCTAAATATGATGTTAGTTTTACAGGATTTCTGCAAGCTTGCCTTAGAATATATTCATAAAGGTCCTAATCAAAAGCTCTACAATGTTGCTGCACGTAAGTATTACCATTTGTACCAGTGATGTAGCTAAGGAATCTTAACTAAAATTATGTATTTTTTTGTATTATTTTGAAATCTGCCTTTCCTCAATCAAATTAACTTACCTAAATAACATAATTTACACAGCATAATAAGTTAAATTGTCTGTCCACAATAGGCATTAATGAAAAACATAACAAAATTCTGACCAATTAGAACAGAACAGACAAATAGTAAATCATGTTTGCTTGCACAAGAATTTTTGCACCCATAGGTTGGCAATTACAGCAGTTTTTATGATGATTCACATTCTTGTCTGTCGGGGTTAAAAGCATGGCATAAGATACTTGGAAATGACCATCTTAATGTTAAGCCAAGCAAGTTACACCAAGTAAGTCATGACAAATACTAGTTGTTGATGTTTGCCATTTCAAATGCAGGTAGGCTATTTACTTTCTTATGCTATGCATGTTATGTTCGACTTGTCAATTGTTGACTGGCCAAATGAGCAAAAACCAGCTCTTTAACGTGGTAGTTTTAGGTACATAGAGAAAACAATATTCCTATATACCAAATGAAAATGCATGATTTAATTTGTTTATGCAAATGAAATAGTCTAATTGTTCACAAAATATGTTTACAATTAACAATAGGAAATTTAGTTCATAGACAGTAAGTTTTAATACAGCATAAGTTACCACATACATATTAGACACAAGTAAAAGAAAAAAAAGTTTTACTATAGGTACCCAAGATAAAAAGTATGTTGTGAATGGAAAATTATATAAAAAAAAAAAGTTATTTTAATACAGTATGTGACATACATAAAATCATTTGTAATTGAAATGTTATAATGACATGCATTATTCTACACTATAAAATGAAACATTTAAAAGGAAACCACAAGATATGGTTTTTGAACAGTGTAATAAAATTCTAAATATTTTAATAAGTACTCCCCATACATATGCTATGTGTTTTTTATAGTCACCTCATAAATTAGTCAACACACTTACTCTATTTTGTTGTTTTCAGAAAAATTGGATGTTCAATTTGAAGCTATTCGAGGTGCCGTTGAAGGACTGGTGTATTTATTTGTCGAGAGCTGTAGAAATGAGGTATGTTATAATTCCTAGTTCTAGCTTGTTTTTAATTTTTTTTATACATGGTATACATACAAGCTTACAGGAACTGAACTTGCTTGATGGTTTCATACTTGAATTTGTGTAGATTACGTACAGGTTCAAGATTTTAGGTATTGCTGATAAGTTATCAACATATTGTATAAACTACAGTGAAGCATGATGTTTTGTAATGAGAATGTAGTAATCAGTAAAATATGCTGTAATTTGAGTCAACCAGAGTGCACATTGAAAAGTACAAAATTATTATTCTGATATGTGCTCGCGTCCCTCACCTTAGCCTGTTTGTCCAGCCGTCCACTTCTGACAGTGCAGCTAGCACCGGCACTCTACTGGAGTGTAGTGTACGCGTGCCTGTGCGACGGAGTAGAGAGTGCATGTGTGGGGCAGTGCAGTGCAACCTGGAAATAGGGCGCACTTAGTAAAAGGGCCTAATGGCATTTGCAGGATGTACTCTAAAATAAAGGGAACTCAGTAAGATGTCCACGTAAATTTCCAATGCTACAGCAGGTGCCTAAGTTTTAGTTATAGTGATTCATTGTTTTCCATAACATGTGTTTTTACCACTCGCCTTACTCACACCTGTTCTATAGTGTTTATTTATTGTTATTAATTGCTTAGGTATTTATCATGTTTCATTTTTGCAAGGGTAAAGTGTAGTATGTATGTTATGAAGCAGAGTAACAATTGCACCAGAAACTAGTTCTGGCTTGGAGCGCTTACCCCTACCTGGCAAGGGTCTGACTCCACGGTGGAACATTCAGTAGTATCTTGGACTTGTGAGGGCACAGCGGCCAGCAACTTTTGTGTGCCATCCATTGAATTTCAATAGCTTAATGTAACTACTGGAACCTTTTTGCTGCTGGAGACGCCTGTCCTTTTCCCCTGTAGTTTGCATTGCTCAGGGGAGCTTAATTATGTTATGTTAATCCATTGTGGCCTTTGCGCCGTTTTCTGTATCGCCGTGCCGGCAGGCTTATGCCGGCTCATACCATGTCAAGTGCCTTCCAGTTGAGAAGGAAATATACAGCTGAAGGAAATTCGTGTGTTATTTACATGTGTAGCCTCGTGGCTCTTCAGGTGGTGCTTTGTCATCTGTGTGCCAATAGGTGTTACCAACTCCTGGATGTCATATTTCATAAGGGTTCTGCCTGCTTCCAGCGTGACTATGCATCATGCGTGGAATGTCAGATGCTGCTCCTAGCTTCCTTTAATTGACTAACAAATAATAACTCAAAAAGTTAGCTGTTTATTTCTCCCTTTTTAATTCAGTGACTGACCCTGGAACACCCTAATTAAACCTTATGCACAAGATAGCGTACACAGGTAACTGTTTTATGTATGACTCACTCCAAGATTGCTTTAGCTGGAGTTAAGTGAGTGACTGCATCTAAGGCTGTGGTGATGATATTTGTGGGCAGGGCTTGGGGGAGTAGGGGAAGGGTGTTACAAGAGTGCTGCAAGTGATGACTTGACCAACAGACTGTGATATCCTGTGATATCACTGCCTGTGCTGCATCTCCAGACCACATGCCTCTGTCTCTCTTGTGCAAGACAGCTGTCTCTCTTCTTGTGTGATGACTTGTTACATCGTTGAAGTGGCGGGCCTTGCTGCCTACTCAGTTAGGCCACTCAAACCTGTGTGTTGCATAGCGCAGTGCAGCAGGGGGTAGAGGGAGCGAATCACTTACCACAGCGGGCTTGGCCATTTACACAGCAGTCTTGAACATGTCTGGCTTTTGAATATGACAGAATTTTCTTTGGGTAATTTCTTTTTACTGGAGGAAAATTAAGCTCCAGATTTCTTAAAGTGACGTGAGTGATACACAGAGACCCTATCATTTTGCATTATAAAATGACACCAGGCTAGACTTTCACGATACTCTATTTACGTGCACAGATGTCTGTGCTCATTGACTGCTGCCTTAGTCAGAGCTAATTTTTCTGTTTCATTCACCCCCATGGAATTAAGCTACCTGAGTGCTGAGTGTGTACTGATGATTCAGACTTTTCCAGGACATGTTTGATGAGCAGAGGTCCAGTGACTTATATGAAACCGAGCATGTAACCAAATTGTAACATGAAATGATAACGTCACTACTAATACATTTTTGTAGGGTTTTGGCTACAAGGATTCCTGGAAATTGGACCACCTATTACCATAACTTTGGCCAATGAGGGAATGTTCTTCCATTATTTGTATCAGTAACATAACAACTAGGGTGAGTGACAGGGTATACATTGCCCCTCCCTAAATTTAGTAAAGGATGTCGGAATGAGAGTGAATGGGCAACCAAACTGTTTTCGTTCAAAAAGATGTATTGATATTTTCTATACGATCTATAATGAATTGATACAATGTATTTCTGATACTTACATACATCTTTGCTTCTGCATTATAGGCTTTTCTGTATATTTTATGCAGCATGAAATGTATGTTTTGGTCACACTAAAATTACATTTATAAGAGAAACAAAAATATCTTAATAAGAGCACCTAAATGCTGCCCCCCCCCCCCCCCTTGCCCTCTCTGAGTTGAAGTTTCACCACTGGACATAGTTTATCATCTATTTGTAGTATCTTCACACTTTTCGAAACAAGCCTTTGAAAAATTACGTCGTATGACGTATTATGTTGTTTTATAAATATGGCATGTATCACATACGTTTTATACTTCTTTTAACATAATATCTTTTTTTTTTCTAACTTAAACTTTTACTTGTATTTTATGTATAAATCATAACATTTCTTTTACAGTTAATGTGAATAAAAACAGAAATAAAATAGGTGTGTTGGTAATGCCTGGTAAGAAATAGTTCTCCTCATACAAAATATTATTAAACTAAGTAAGCACAGATGCAGTGCATTGTCCCTATGGCATCATTTTCTGTACTCAATTAAGCTATGTTTGCAAGAGGTGAATGAGTATCCTAAAAGTATGACTTCAGCAGCCAGGGCTTCAGAAACGTTGGAAGTACCCGTGAATGGACCCTGTATGTATGTTGTTGACAGCTGAGCGAGCAGGACTTCCAGGACTCTGTGCTAGCTCTGGGGTTCGCTGAGGGCCACCAGCAGTTGCTCAGCATATTCTACAAGGAAAAGCAGCAGGATGTGCACTCAGTGCTGTCCAAGCTAGCTGTTCGAGTGCCCCACTTCAAGGATCTCGAGTGGAGACTGGATGTTCAGGTGATCACGTCCATCTATTACATTGCTATTCATTCCCACCATTTGGTAGTATTGGCTTCTATGTTTTACCAGCAAGAAACACTTTATTGTGATACATGATTTTTTATTCACACCAAGAGTTAGTCCTAAGTATTGCATGAGACTAATATGTTCTTATGTATTTAAGAATATCATACCATTTTTTATTTTTTATGTTTATATCTGCATTTTATTTAATTTTGCTATGAAAATGTGCTAAGTAGAGTATCATATTATAATTTACTCATGATTTAACTTATCTGTCTGTTGGATATCAGATTTAACAGACAGCTTGTGGCAGCAATGAAAATCACCAGACTCCTATCCCTTAATTTTTGATTTTATATGCCTGTTGTTCACTATCTACAAGCATGCTCAAGGCCATATTACTCTAAAGTGTTTTTCATAAGTGAGCGACATGACAAGCTTCAGCCAATCAAAGCTTTGACGCTGCGATGGGCGTCGAGAGCATTGCATGAGCGACAAACACTAGTTTTGACGCTTGTCACCAGTAATGGAAAATAAGAAGAATAATGTTTCTGTACTTCATAATAAATAATCTGGCGAGAAGCTGAGGCAAAGAACAAATGAAAATATACATAATTAACAGTTTGCAGAGATACTAATTGGAGACCAAATGTGTATTGATTCTTCTTACCTTTAGGAAAACAAAAGTATAATGTTCTCCGTTGCCTGAAGATGAAGAGTCATTCATGTTCTAAAACATCATTTTGAATTTTAATAAAATATTTTTATTAGAGAAAAGTGTATGTCACTAAAAAATAACAATTTTACCAACTAAATGGCAAAAAAATTCTCTACACTTAGTTCGCTTTTAGCATTTCTTTACAAGCTTCCTTGCAGGATAACAGATGGGAGCACAGTGTGTGTAATTGGCGACCAGCAACAGAACCTTACTCTGTTATGAAGACGCAAATAATGCTCATCACTGGCTGCAAGTATCAGATGCGACATGCCACATCGCGCCCCTCTATTGTGAAAACCATTTTTTTGCATTAAATTTTTATCTTAAATGTGACTATTTTTATTGTTTATGTAATTTAACATGCTATGTATATATGTATATATACATGAAAACTTACTTGCATTAGCATAGCTTTTTTTTTAAATCCAAAACAGAAAATTTGAATAAGTTATATTAAATCAGTGAGACACCCTAATTAATTTTCATAGATGTACCTTGAAAGTTGGATTCTTCTTTCTGTTTTCTTACAAATTTGTTTCTAGACATCAGTCTGCTAGTCAGTGCAACGTCTCTCCATTCCAGCTTTTAGCATTCTACTATATAAGATAATGACAAGATCAAGACCTGTTGTTTGTTTAGGCTGAAGCATTCTTGTGCAATGTAACTAACATAATTGAGGAAAAGCCTGTAGCTTTATGATATTTAAAAAAATTATTCATGCCTGAACTTTGGAAACCAAAGGTTTGGAATGGTGGTGTAGTGGTTAGTCTACTTGCCTCCCATCTAGGCAAACCAGATTTGATTTCCCATGCGGTCACTCCCAGATTTTTGCATATTTGCATTTTCCAGAGATTCTTGAATGGTGACTGTAGCAGACAGTGTCTTGGTGTCTGGTTTTCTTTAGGGCACTCATTTCTTCATTTTTACTATCCCACTCCCATATCATGTCTCACTTTATCTGTCATTGAGACTGGTCCCCCAGTTGGGACAGCTGGCTTCAATCAGCAATAGTCTCCTCTCATCTATACTACTCCTGCTTGAAGGCAGGAATGTGTGGAATTTATATTTACATCAGTATTTGGTGTTTGGCAAGTTAGATACTTTTATGTTGTACGGATTTATTACAGTGAAACCTTAGAAATTAAAACCTCTGTAATAGGAAGTTCTCATTAATACAAAGTTTTGTTCTTTCCCCATGGAGTGGAGTAATGTCAACTTGTATGCTTGATAAAAAATTTTTTTTGTTAATTTGTGTTACAATATAATGTCAAGTTCACTGGTAAAATGAAGTTATGCTGGTGATGATAATGTCTTATTTTTCAACGTGCTGAATCAGACTCAACATTTATCTATTTTTCGAGATTTTTTTATAATTGCCTATAATAAATATCTGTTAATACAAACCTCATCATTACTGACTGTACAAATTCAAGTCCTTTAAGGTTTGTATTAAAGAGGTTTCACTTTAGTAGATTCAGTATTTTAAAATGAAGAATAAGATAAGTGTTTTAAGTTTTGAGGCTAGTTGTTTGTGTAACAGTGGCTCTTGTTGCAGCTGGGGTCGAGGGCACTGAGGCAACAGGTGACTCCACTGGTGACCATGAAGCTGTCCCTGGACTCTGGGGAGCAGCTGTGCCTGCAGACAGACCCCACCAACCTGGTGCACATGACGGAGGTCCTTGAGGAGGCGCTACTCGAGAGCAGGAGCCAGCATTCACGCAGGATTGCACGTAGTTTCAAGTGATAGCGTTCCTCCTGGCTGGCATACATCCTTAGCTGCTCTTCACAACTGTTACACATCACAAACATAATTTAAATACCAATTTCATACATACAAAGTGTATAATAAAGTCTAATTTGTACATGCTGTGTTTTATTCAACTTTCCAAACATAAATATCCTTGCATGTGCTTTTATCATTTTTATTTTGGAAAACAGGTTGGGTTCCATACTGCAAACCATCAGATTTTTTTTTTCCCCCCCCCTTCCTTTTACGGCTGCACAGCATTGAAGTGGCGCATGCTTGATAATGAAACAAGTTCTGCAGTTTAAAGAAAGTGTACAAATTTCAATACTGCAATTTGTATTATGTGTTCTGCTTTTTTAAATAATTGTTTCATTTTACCCTTAGAAAATTACTGCATGTTGCATAGACTGTTTTATAAAACTAAGCACAGTGCAGAAAGGAGCATGGTGGTGCACATGTCCGAATGCTGACCTCCCACTGTGGTGAACTGGGTTGAATTACCAGCTGTGTAATTTTCGTCTTTGGGAAATGTGTAGATGTCAGTGAGTTTCCTCAGGGCACTCTTGATTTCCTCACCAATTCATTTCATTGCTGCTCCATCCTCACCTTGCTTTAACCCCTTGATACGTGACGCGTACAGCTTATACCTGTATACCATAAATGACTACAGCTCATCCCTTCGCGCTTCACCACTACCATAGGAACCAACAGCGACCAGAGATGTCTAGCGGGATGTGAAGGGACATGGAAGATACTTAGTTTCCCAGACTGTTCCTGACCTGCCCTTCTCTCTATACTAAGAGTATTTAAACCAGAGGAAGGAGCAAACCAAAAACGACGATTTATGAATGCGCAGAGAGTAGTTTAAACTCAAACGCACCTTGTATACATGTAAAACGAAAGGTATCTAAAGCGGCCGCGCAACACGTCAGCACCCTGGTGCACCCGGCAGACAATGTCTCACCACACTGCTGAAGATGGCCAAGCACCGCCGAGCATCTGAGGCCATATCCCGAGCACACGAGGGTAGTTCTCCCACTCTGCTTACTCCAGGCAGACGTCACAGGCGCACGTCACGCCTCCCACCCCAGCCCACTGCGCACTTCAGAATGAGCTGCATATAAGGCAGTGCGCGGCCGAGGCCGGGGATTATTGTCTCCAGTAGCTCGCCTCAACACTTCTTGTACTGGGGCTTTCTACTGTTCTAGGCCCTCACGATCCTCTCCAAGAACTTCCAGTTCTCCAGTGGCTGCTGCCACCACCTACCAGTGGCTTCAACAACTGGTAATCACTGTCACCAGAAGCCTTCATCTACAAGAAGACATCGACCATCAACTTAATACTTTAGTTGTAGATCCTCCTGGGTCTTCAGCTACCACTACTTGCTGGTAGTGGTTCTCCTGTTAAGAGTTAGGGCCTCTTCTAGGCAACCCTGATAGTAGAAGTTACATCAGTTAGATTATATTTTACCCTTGCATCTAAAGTAGAAATAGGAGCGGGTCACTTTCACCCGTAATCTGTGTAGCTTAATTACTTCTGCAGCACAGACCTATTGGTAGCACATACTAGTCACCTAAGTATTTAGTACTACAATAAATACTAAGTCTTAACATATCCAAGAGTTCTTTGTTCTAGAGGTATAACCTGCCACCAGTATTTGCCCTAAAAGGGCAAGCAAGAGAGAGAGAGTTGTTACAAACTTAGAGTAGGATGTCAGACCCCCTTCAGGGGCCTGTCTGTTGACACACACACCTCATCTTTTGATGGCCACCCATTCTGTACACCTCGGTGCACAAAAAGGTATAGCCCCCACCACTAGGAGACACCCCACAGATGCGGGACAGCCACCTCAAGTTGTATCACTGACTGGAGCGCCTAGCTAAGGTACTGGCAGATGTATCTTTTTGGGATTGGAGGCCCTACGTTTGTGGACTACACCCGACATTGGCAGGAAGGTAGTTTACGACCCACACCTCCAGGTGCTTGCACTGTTTGGAGCCAGGGAGCGCACTGCCAGCCATTGTCTGCCTTGCACGCATAAGTTAGGGATACGTCTATTTCTTGCCACTTTCAGGAAATCTAGCATGTTATACGCCTGTGCCGTTAAACAGCCGGCACGGAGCTCAGAGAGCGGAAAAGAAGGCAGAGTTCAGTGCTGCCAAGCAGGTCTGTGCGGTAAACCTTGTCGCGCTGGGAGTCGACATTCCTTGAGGGCAGGCCCAAGCCACCCCCCATGCAGGGAAACCAGCGCCTCCTGTCGGGAGTTACGTGTTTCGCTCTGCCCCAATTAGGACCGGCCACAAAGTACATCCGGTAGTCTGGGCCCTGGTTACTGGGAGCGACACCAGGCTCGGGCAGGCAAACCCACACTTCGGCAGCTCTGCTGGAACCAACTGGAACCGCCAACATCTGGCTGAGAACTACAGCAGCTCCACTTCTGCCAAGACCAAGGGGAACCAGGACTCCACACGCCCTGCCTGCGGCACGACTTCGGCATCTACCAAGAACATCCCACTGAGCTCTGGTAAGTCCACTTTGCCCCAGAGGGTCGGTGCCACTGTGAGGGATATTGCTCGGCCAACTATACCCGACTTCGTCCCCAGCAAACAGCCCACGAGGCCAATACTGGTGACAGAGAAGAAAGGGAACTGAGCCCCTAACGTAAGCGCAACTGACCTAGCGCAGAGTCAAAAGTCTCTTGTACGACCAGAGTTTAAGCGACACACATCATACTAAGGACTTAATTTGCTAAGTATGGTCAAAATCTTTGTCACTTTGCAAGGAGTTGAAATCTTATTTGGTAACATATTTTTTTTAATTGGATTAGTTTTGTAAAGGATGACGCGTGACGTCGATTGGCTAACGGTGATGTCATAGTCGGGCATGGTTTTGTTTGTCTCGGTCAGGAACACAGTGTTAACACTGGGTGACCAGGCCTCAGCCAATATACAATACGGGCTGCGTAGCTTGGCATCTTGGAACAAAGTCAGACAGCGGCATTATGGTCGGGTGTGTAGGGTGGTACAGAGCCACAGGTTTAAGTTCATTGGAGGTGGCCCAGGGTGGCTGCTGACCCAACTGATGCGACGGCTGGTGGCTGCAGGAGCTAGAGCCCTGACCAGACACGCTGTGAATGCTATCATCAGTAAGGTTGCCTTAACTCAGCGAATCCCACACTTGACTCAGATCCTGTGTTATAAATTGTGAACATGTGATAAACTTCACAATTTCACAACTCTCATAATCTATGCCAGTGAGTGTAGTGTGCGACCATCCGGAGATCAACTGTCCGGTTGGACTACAAGAAAGTAGGACGTAAAGAGTGAGTGACGATCTTCTGGAATGATGTAGGGCAGTGAACATTTTAATCGTATATGCGTAACAAATAAATGAAGACTAAGTGAACGTTGCTAGTATGAAAACCGAGATAAGGACTATAACTATAATTGTAATTTAATGTAAATTCCAATTATGATTATAATGCCACTCACTAACGAGAATATGTGTTATGAGTAGGGATGGGCAGTTTATGTTAAACTATTATAAATAAATAAGAGATTAAAATTTATTATTATTATTTTATATTAAGATTACAATTCATAAAGAACTTTAATACGCCCTATGCTATGTTACAATATGAAATTGTTACATGGGTTACTATTATATAACATATGTTTCGTTTAACAAGCCTAATGTCGATATGTAATTTAAAGGGTACGCACTGCTCTTCATGCCTCGAGCCCTCTCTCTCGCAGCAAACACGCACGATAAGCTGACGTGGCTGCTTGTTGTACAACCTGCGTGATGGAGCGTGCCAAGTGCGTCACACAAGCTCACACTTTAATTCTCTACTACTAACCACAATCACAAGTACTTCCAGGTAAGCTGCCACACAGGCGGCGAGTTTGAACTGCGAAGTACGAGCACCATGTACACTGCTTGGTATTTTTAAATAATTATGTATATATTATGAAAGGCAAGCGATAAAAGTTATATACTTTAAACTATGGTTAGCGTGCTGTTTTAATTGACCAATACACGACTTCCATGACAAATTTTAAGAAAATACCTGAATACATTATTTTAACTCACGGCTACATAAACTGAAGTCTTTATAGTTTCTTTTTCCGCGAGATAAATCATGCCAGAAATATTTTAATTATATACATAATACCACAATAAATTTATTTGGCCCTCATCCACTGCAGAAGGCTTGCAGTCGTATTTGCAACGGATACTTCTTTAGTGCCGAAATTACGAACGTAGGTTATTAACAATGAACAAGAAATGTATAGCGTCATGGTATAGTAACTATCGCGTTACCGCACACAATATGCTTCAACACCGTCTCCAAGACTTGCCAACTAATACTTTCAAACATATATAAGTTACATAGTTTCAGGTGTTGCAACGCGCAAGTGTTTTGTTCGGCACTGTGCTACTACCGGTCATTCACGGTAAACTGGGCACTTTTGGAAGACCTGCTTAAGATCTTCTTGTATGCGCGTTGAGTATTCTTCCGCCGTATGTACAGTTAACATTACCGAAGGCCTGATCACTTTATTCTTGCGTCGGTTGAGACAATACAGTTTGTGAAATTGTCAGGAAGTATCTAAAGAATTTACATTTCTAATACTTACACTTTTATGCGTTAAAAGAAAAGAAAGTAAAAGAAATTATTTCAATATTCACAACAACTGTTCACTAACACTTCCAATCCAAAGTTAAGAAGTGGAACTGCTACTTTGCCTCCGTTGTTATAGGCTGTTCACGGTAAAGTGAACACTTTTGAGACCCTAGTTACTTTCTCCTTTCAGCCATTTTTTAAAATCCTTTAACCGAATTCTTAACCAAAGAATTGCAATGTAAGTAATAAACGCAGTGTGTGTATTCCACCGCACTCGAAAGTTAACGTGTAACGCTAAAATAAACTATATTTATTGACTATTGTTCCGAAATGAAAGGGCTTTCAAAAGTGCTTACTTTACCGTGAATAGTCTATAGCAAGGTGGACAGCTGGAGACAAGGAAAAGTCAACAAAGAAATAAAATAATTTATTAGCAATACGAAAGCTCTTCAACGCCACCTGAAATCTGGCATAGGCGCACCTCTATCCGCAAACATTTCTGCCGGAAAATAAGATTAGGAATGATAGTTCACATCAGTATATCGTCAATTGTATAATGCCTTTCAAACTCTCTATATTTTCACTATTTTTTTTTTTTTTTACCGTAATCGACATGCCGACCGACGTACGCCGAACAAATGAAACACTCCTGATCAACGGCAGCTAACTTGGTTGCAAAAACGTTCGAGTGGGGAGGGTAAACCACTGGGCTGCGCAGCTATAGGACATCGACCTTCAAGATAAGACCAGGAACCATGGTACAGTACTATTTACACATATGTGCGAGTACAACGAGACATTTTTATGTGAGCGCCAGCACAACCGAGTAATAACAGCGTCGAGCTCAGTGTATTCAACTCGTATGCTCTTCTCAGACTATACAACTTCACGGTATACATTTGTTTTCGTGTTTTACAAACAACTCTTCGGAGACCATAACTGCCTACTTTTTCTAGCACTGCCACATTTAAACAAAATTATCACGTTTAAGATAAACGAAATTTATAGTGTTTACTTATTAAAATACAATGATAAGCCTTGTATATTCCACAGTAACATGTCCTCATAATTTTTTTTCTAATTTTATATATTAAATAATTTTAACCTTTTCACAGAAATCTGTTCGTAAAAATATATAACTTTTTTACTACGTACACTTCTTTTTTACGCAGTGCCTTATAAAAACGAGATTCGACGGCTACCCCGTTTACAGGTTTATTTTCCTGTTACCCTAGCATCAGTGGCGTAACAAAGGGCCCAGGGTATACGCTAACCATCCCTAAATTTAGTACAGGGCGTCAGAATGATAGTGAAAGGGTACCCAAACTGTTTAACTGTGGTGCATTGATATATTGTAAACAATATATAACGAACTGTTCATATTTCCGATACTTTTATACATCTTCGTTTCTGGCTTATAACTTCTCTCTCTGTTTTATGAAGCACGTAATTTAGGTATTAATCGCACCAATCTGAAATTTTAAGGCTAAGTGAAGGCTTGCCCCCCCCCCCCCCCCACCAATAATAATGAGGAGGGGAGGTAAAGTTGTGCCCCTTCCTAAATTGGAAACTTTTCGTCACTGCCTAGCATCGAAATAAAGGATTACAAAATGGTGTGTTTCTACGAAATGATGGCACGGCCGTCATGTTATGTTTCTCTTGCTAAGGCCTGGAGGTCATTCCGACTTGACGGAAACATTACGTAAACAGGGTAGAGATAAAAGTGGCGTCTGATAAAAGATTAACGCCACCATAAGAAGTCCGTTAAGGGTAAAGGGGCCCGCTGGCCTCCCTACATCGTTTTTTCTCTTTTAAGGTCGAGAAGCGTGGGAGCTGCAAGGGTTACATTAGCACGTGCTACAAGTGCGCACTCGCCTCTACGCGCAGGCGTACAGTTTTCTCCTATTGCTGCGTGTACCTACGTGACTTCCAGCGGTGACACTATCACTTCATTGTCTGTAGCAAAGTCCAATACCGGCTCTTATCATAGTCTGACTGGCTCGTGTCCGGTTAGTGTTTTTTATCATACTGCAGTCTCAAAAAGCAAATTTTAACTATATTGGAGGGTCCACAATTATATTTACAGCATGCGTGGTCACTTTATAAGTACTATTCCTTCCTCATCTTGGGTATCTTGTATTTTATAAGGTAAACATAATGAGAGCACGTAAAAAAAAAAAAAAAAAAAAAAAACCTAGAATTTCGAACATTCTATAACGCAGTTCAAGATCCAGTAAGCAGGCGAAACCGTCAAGGTGACCGTCTGATGAATGTTGTACGTCTGAGGCGTAAGAGTGGGATGAAGCTGCGTGTTCAAGGTCAAGAGGCGAGGGTGCGATACGATATTAAACTACGCCCGTATGTTTGTACGTTTATCTTACCACTTAAGGAAATTGTATAAGCAAGATTTAAAAATGCGATATTGGACCATTTTCACGAATTTTTTTCCTTATGACAAAAAAAAAAACCGGTTTTTTTTAAAAATCCTTTTTGTCAAAAAGTCGTATTTGCAGAAAATTTATTTACCGAGACACGCGTATTCGCGCAAACAACTATTTCCCAGAAAATGTTCCAATCCACCCTCCTCTTAAAAGCGTGCGTGCGCTAGGGACGACCGAGTCCAACTCTCTCATCACCTTTACGCGCAAAGCACTGAACTGGCGTGCAGTCTGGCCGTCGATAACGCGTCTCTACGAAACTTTCAAAGCAGACCCTACCATTTTATGGCGTAATAATAAAAATAATGTTTTGTATCGGAATATTCATACCTAAAAATAACTGTGAAAACACCCGTTTCAGCAATCCCACGATCACAAAAATGTGCTTTAGAGAGAAATGGATGAACTGAAAAACTCGTACAGACGCGTAACGTTTCTTAAATGCTACCCGTAAGGAGAAATCACAAAGACACGTTGAGCGGTTTTTTTAATAAATGGTTTTCTGCTGGAGCTATGCACACAATTAGGCGTGTTGCCTCCCCTCAGTACGTAGTGTTGCAGGGACCTGGTTCACGAGACCTTGAGAGGCGGGAAGTGGCCCAGGGAGAGTCGACGCGCTGAGCTGGTCCCACACACCACGAGCTGGCACGAACACAGCTGCTGCAGAAGTAAAAAGTTGTATACCAGAGTGGCAACAGCAATGTTATTAAGCGGTCGCTAATTTTTTTTTTTTGGCCCTCTCCATGCACACCAACTTAGTCGACACAACTACTGCATCACTTCGAACAACGAAGTTGACGCTACTGAATAATTACAGCGCTATTGGCGGATATAACTTGAACTTAAAACTGCAGTAAAATTATTATTATAATCACACGTACCGTTCGATATCTTGAGGAAATTTAAACACTTGTGGATCACCTTCAACAGTGGAATAAAATGAATTATGAGTGGGATCAGAATATTACGATGTTCTGCCAAGAATTGCAACGTATTTCAGAAAGTCAAACTTGTGCTGTCGTTACACTTTGTTAACAATGATATGGCCAGGCAACAAAATAAAAATGAAGAGGCAATAATTTTTCTTGCATAAACCTGTGAGAATGCATAATATTTTATAAATGTATAAAATACTAAAGCTTCAGCAGTGTAACAACTACGAAACAATGTGTAATTGCTTTAATGGGTATCAACAGATTTCACTTTAATTAGGGTATGCGTGGAGAGGGCCTGAGAAAAGAAGCGACTTGTTCCCTATCCTGTGAACATCCCCTGGCAGACAGGACAGACCGCGACAACTACACTCCCGAGATGTGCAGTTCCCAGCACCTTACCACGACATTGGGAAACCAACCCCGTTTATTCACGCAGACCATTCCCCCAAAACAGAACTTCTTATTGAAATGCAATACAAGACCTGTTATTTTGGTCGTGACTGAAACAATATAGGTTATAACAAAGGACAGTAGAAATCAGACGCGGCTCCAGGTTCGTGTCTTGGATTGGTAAGGGGGTGAGGGGAGATCGATTTATTTTCAGAGATTATTGAATGGGCAGATTCCATCGTGAGTGTTGGAGAAATTTTGAGCGGGGCGGGCGACAACGTACATTTAAGCACTCATTTATAAATACAGACAATTTATTACTTTTATTTACTTAGGCCTACTCATATTGCCTACTTTCTTTCTATATGTAAAACTGAAGAAATGCCTCGTTAAATGTCCCTGGCTAATGGGTATATGCATAAAAAATGCTCAATGTAAAAAAAAATAAAAAATTGTAAACTTAAATAGCAAAACAAAAATACAAAATAGTATTTACAACTTTACAAAATAAAATCAATGCGCCTACCTATATTTTTTTTTCTTCGAAAAACTTTTAATTATCGAGTCTATATTCTCTTCAATGTCTCTGTGGATGTGGAGGAGAGCAAGTCCATTCAAACGTTGTTCTCCCATTCGATTACGAGGCCATGTCTTGAGCCGCCTAAGAGAAAGGAATGAGCATTCGGCCATTGCGGCACCGGTAGATAATGAAGTTAGAAGCAGCAATCGTTTATGGATGTCAGGAAACATATACTTGTTAGAGTTATCCACTGTGTCTAGAATTGTCCGAGGTATAGCACTATTCACTATCTTAGCTAAAACCCAGTGTTCTCAGCTTAGTTTGTACTCGGCATGGAGGACAAAAGCACCTAATTCCCCGATTACTCCCGTGTACACTTTGCATACTTTGACTACTTCCTCGGACCGCTGTTGTTTAAGATGTTCATCTGATTGTGATCCTGATCAATCAGTAGCAAGTGGAGTTAAACGACGAAGGTGGAATGACTCCATTTCTTCCTCGGAGACTGTAAGGTCTTCTGAGCCGATGAGAATGAAATGAGGTGGATATTAAGGAGTCGTGCCGGAATACAAGAGCCGGGGAAAAGGGGAGATCTCAGAGAAAACCAGCCAACCATCGGCATCGTCCGGCATAACATTCACATGTGAATACACAGAAGCGACTGCTGGGAATCAAACCTAGCAGTTGGTTGGAAATGAGTGCTCTGTCACTGTGCTGCGCCAACAAGGACATCAACTAACATTCAGTCACGTCGAACTGGCAGATTCTCAAATTGATATTAGACGATTTATGACATTATAAGAATAAAATTATGACTATTAGTTATATTTTAATGATAAAATAAGTTGGCTTAAGATTTGTAAGTTTTTTAGACCATAACGCATTTAAATATTAACTTTAATGGTATTGTTTATAGAAAATAATGTATTTTATTTATTCTAGTCCATTATTAACTTGCTCATAAGATTAAGGCTAGGTATAGGTTGTTCACGGTAAAGTGAGCACTTTTTAAGGCCCTTCTAAATTTCTCCTTTCAATCAATTTTCATCTTCCTGCTGCTTTTTAATATAAACATTGCAACGTGACCAATAAACACAGTCCGTACATTTCACAACCCTCAAAATTTACTGCTTGATGCTGCAGTAAGATATATTTATTAGTGGCTAAAGGCTGTTGTATCGTGAACAGCCTATACCTCCTACGCAACAATCATTTAACAGTGTGTAAATGTACAGAGTAAATGTCTGCTGTCTTCCTGCCTAGCGGCTATTTCGGAATCTACACACAAAACCATTCTGTAACATGAAAGCCATATTACGATAAGGAAAGCGTACTTGCTGTAAGAGCACTTTGAAAATGTGATCTTGTTCACTGCGAAAAAGAATGGCTCATAGTAAAAATATGGCTAAAACCAGAAGCATTTGTGCATTGAATGATGGGTTTCATCTGTTTTAAAAATGCCCTCGAGTAACGAATCTTTACGCATTTTTTGACACGTTTGTTACACATTTACTGCTTGTAAAACATGCTAACATACATTCTATTTTAGTGAAATCATTTTACAAATTATTTCTAGCTGATATTGTGTAAATATATTTACCATAAATTAGTGAACATGCATGAAGGGTGAACAAATAATATTCAGTTCCACTTTGCAATATAAGGAAAATTACGAAAATAAGTATATGTATCCAAGCAGGGAAAGGAGAATCGGTATATAACTTTGTAAAATATAAAGAATTGTTGGTTAAAACATGACGATGATACGATACGAATATAAACAGCATGTGAATTCCATAGATAGCATGGTGCTTGGTGGACGTGAACACCACAACGACGTGTTTTCATAATGAACAAACTTTTGCGGGGCTCCAAGTAGAATGTTCACCCAAAGTGATGCATCATCACTTGCGCTCATGTTATCTATGGTCGTATATACACGTGATGAGAAGTAAATATATATTCGTTCAAGGCGATAAATCGAAGAAATCTACTGGCCAACTTATGCATGCATTTGTATTAGAATATCCAAAAACACACAAAATACATCTTAAGAAGCAACTATGTTACGTAAAACAATAATAATTCGCGAAAATAATACAGGAATTTGTACAATTCGTGAATTACAGCTGAAATTCTCAAAAATCGGAATTTTTCGTTTTTCATGTCAAAATTCGCGTTATTTTTCACTTTATCAAATTTTCTAATTTTTCAGGTCTCTACCTAATGTTGGTTGCAGCGAGGGACGGAGTGTCCTTCCTGTGACGTCACGGATTCGAATTGCGGAGGAAGGGAAACCGCGCGAGCGCTCGGAATGGCCTACCTCATATACTCCAACTACCTTGTATAGGCCGTTCACGGTAACGTGAGCACTTTTTGAACCTGTTTCATAATAAATAATAACCAATAAATACATTTCATTGTGGTCTTGGACTTTTGGTTTTCAGTATGGTGAATACACTGTGTTTATTACTCACATGGCAGGGTTTACATTAACAAGTGGTGGAAGGATGTAAATTCGTTAAAAGATTAAAAAACTAGGGCTTCAAAAGTGCTCACATTACCGTGAACGGCGTATAGGCCAATTGCTCTGGGCTAAACCTAGATCCCGGACGATACAGACCGTCTGTGCTCTCCCTGGCGGACCCTACCGAGACATTTCTCAAATCCAACACGCTAAGTGGTGGTTGTTCGAGTAACTACTTCCACTGCCCCTGTATTGCTCAACGTGAAGAAGTTGAACCATTCGCCCTTCTCCAGGGTTGCCAGATTCGGTGATTTGTCACCGTTGGACTACTTCAAGGCAAAATTTGCGACCAAAAATTAGGAAAATGAGACTGTCGCCATTTGGGAAGTTTTTGGACAGAATTTGCGATATTTGGACTACTTGGAATTACTTCCTTAGTATTGGTATATTTTTTGATTGCCAACTAGACAATTAATTCACAAACATAAGACAAGTTTTTTAATTGGCAACCACTGTGGATACAATTGAAGAGGGTCTCTTGTTCAAACTCTTGTTACTCGCTGCGAACAACGAATAGGTAGATACCTGAAGAATTCGCGGATTAATTTTGGGACAAGTTAGAATTCAAAAACGTGTGTTTATATAAAATCTGCCTTTGTCCACACGATATTTGACACCTGGAGAATGCTGGCCCAATTGTCGCTTTCCACTGTAACAGCAGACCACCAATTAAGAGTTGACAAATTTTGTACATAAGACTGTAGAATCTAGTGTGCAGGTAATTGTACTGCGAATTTTTCAGGTCTCTATGAATAGACGAAATGAATATCATGCGATTCTTTATGCCTTTGAATTATTTTTTTTGTGTAGGCCTGTATAATTTTTAAATTTTAAAACAATTCGTGTTTCATACTTATAAAATATTACGTGAAAAATTTACAATATCTTAAAAAAAATACAATTCATATAAAGTGTAATCATATTGGGCGACAAAAGAGTGACCATTTAGGGGACCTCATCAAAAACAATGTGGCAACCATGCCCTGCTCTTGCGTGCGGGCGGGCGGCAAGAGCTGCGCATGCGCAGTACAACAGTAGCATCGCGGTCGGTCGCGACCTCGCCTGGAGACAGCGCGTCATCAACCTTCCCCGCTTGCACTGCTTCTTACAGGACAGCACACTATTACAATTTGAACAGTTTACAAATCTAGAACAAATCTCTAACAAAAAAATCTTTAGTTGAAAATAGTACCACGAAAAATGACTGAGATCGTTGTCCGAATTTAGCATTAAATTTCCTATACTACGCCCATGCATGCTGAAGGCTGACCTTAAGGGGACCGCCTACCTGACGCGACATGGCACAGGAGCGAGCAAACGTTAAGGGCGACACTGGCACGCACATCAAGTGCCGCATCGTCACTATGCGTGAAGCACTAAACTAGAGCGCAAGCCTTTTGTCGAACCATTTTTTTTTATTGCTGGAAAGTCTGATCCTAAGTTCAATGTAGGATTTGAGTTCCACGTAGATCCAGTCAGCATATTTTGACATACGGAAGCCTGAAAATGTTGTTAGCTATGTTCGAGGGCTTGGAAATAGTGGTTCTAACGTGCGTAGTGTCGTGAAAGCGACATTCCGTCATCGCCTGAAGTTTGTTTTCTTTTCGTAAATTAGCACATTAGGCGCACGTGGAATACTGACGCCAAAACATAATAATAATAATAATAATAATCTCCCAACACACTGCAGCACATTTCAAGCGCCTAGTAGGCGGCCCCATTAAAGAGAGTAGACAAAAGCGACCTCGCGCATGATATGTAAAACAAAACAGAGACGTGAGCAAGAGACCAGCAGAGTTAGCGCAGTTATACGTATTGTACCAGACTGCTCGCTCTGCCACAAATAATTTGTAATGGCAAATGTTATAATAATTTATTTCTGATGTTAATTTCTTTATACACCAAGACGCCACAGGCGGCTCACAGATCATTGAGAAACTTTTCATGTAATTTAAAACAATACACCTTCTTGCTCCAAAAATATTCTAAATACCGTTGAGCTGCAAAAGTTTTCACAGACTTTAGTACAGGCTCTTTTGAAACAACTTGCTCACGTAAAATAATTACTTTGCATTGAAAGATCTGCTTGCGTCATGAAGTGAACACATCAGCAGGTTTCTTCTTTATAAAAAAAAAATTTTCAAAAAAACCTTAAAAGTGTCCTCCAAAAAATGAGCTTTCCATGAAAAATACACTGTTTTACTATTAGAAAACATTTGAATATGTCTAGAAAATGTTACGTGGAAAAAATTTTACTTATTTACAATGGCTCATTAAGGAACGGTTATGTGAGGAAGGACGATTCCCTTCAAAGCCTTACACACGATAAGAAAACATGAATACTAATAAATATTAAAATTGTTTTTTAAAATTATATGTTGTAGTGGCAGTCAACCCGCGACCCTTCAAAGCACTAACTACGTCTCTGCAGAATTAACAAAACAATTTAAAGAACTAATTCCATGCACGAGTCGCGAGCACATATTACAAAACTTTCCAATCCAGACTGGCACAGCCAAATAGGGCGTCAGATAAAACTTGCTCACTTAAAATAGGGGGGGGGGGGGGGGGGGGGGAAACGCAACAGTCTTAACATTTAAGTAATTAAAAAAAAAAAATCGAAATACACTAGAACTACATGCTCCATGAACTTTACATCTACGCAACACAATTCCATTCGAAATCCACTACCCAGCCTTGATTATAATTAAAGGGAAGCCACGAATCGCAACATATTCTGCTGCCGGCCGCCGTTATACCTATATACACACTTGTATACGCTGTTCACGGTAAAGTGAGCACTTTTGAGGGCCTAGTTACTTTTTTCCTACTAACCATTTTTTAGCCTTACGCCACTTTTCAAATAAATATTGCCATGGAAGCAATAAACACAGTGTATATATTTTACCTGACTTGAAAGTTCACGTCTAAGACCACAATAAAATATATTTACTGACTGTTATTCCAAATGAGAGAGCTTCAAAAAGTGCTCACTTTACCGTGAATAGCCTATAATCGGTGCATGCATTGCCTCCAACTTGACGGTAGGCAATCAGAACGACATCAGTACATATTGCATCGTGCAATAACCGTCGGCTGTCATCAGCTGGAGTGATGCATGGCAGGTGTAGCCTCTGGTTGACGTTTAACAATCTTGAGAATTATATAATAATGCAAAACTATGACGCAGGCATATTTGATTAAAGAAATAAACAGCGGAGCAGTTGCAATTGTTTTTCCATTATTTCACATTGTTGAGCCTCAAAAGCTATTACTTAGCAACTACATGTTCACAAACTTTTCATTCGGAAGTTAGCAGTCTGCGATACTGATTATAGAAGAGCACAGAAGCTGATAATTATAATGGATTATGAAAACCGTGCGAACACCGCACCTGGAATAGAGAATTTCCATATCATTACTGAGCTGGGAGAAGGCAGCTACGGCCAGGTATACCTGGTTACGAAGAAAGGAGGCAAGAACGATCGTTCAATATTCGCTATGAAACAAATACCAAACGCCAGCGTTCTTGACTGTAGAGAGAATAGTGGTAAATATTTGGAAATGAAAAACATTTGGACAGAAAGGCAAGTGCTGGGGGCAGTTCGAGGAAAAAAATACTTGGTACAACTTCGCTATGCCTTCCTGGACATACACTCATGTTATCTCGTAATGGAGTACGCATACACCAACCTGAGCAGAGTTATACAATGCAGCAATTCGCAGCCGCGGCTGCCGGAACATAAGGCCCGTGTCGTCGCGGCGCAATTGTTCACGGCGCTCGAAACTCTGCACTCGCTTGGTGTCATACACAGAGACGTGAAATGCGCCAATATTCTGGTCGACAAGCGCGGTGACATCAAGCTCACCGACTTCGGATTTTCCAAGAAAGTGTGTGACCAACTAAACCAGGAGCACAAATCTGAATACGGCACCATTGGCTACATGGCACCAGAAGTCATTCGCGTACTCCCACCCGGATACACTTGTGCGGTGGACTTCTGGTCTGCGGGAATTGTCGTATACGAAATGCTAACAGGTGGAGGCCCTTTTGACAAGTTCGGCGAGAACGACAACGAGAGCAAAGTAGTGACAGCGATCAAGGAAGCCATCAAGTCAGTCGAGCCAGCTATCCCAGATTATGTGTCATGCGACGCTGCCGACTTAATTAGTTCGCTCCTCGCGAAACATCCAGAAGAGCGACTAGGGGGAGAAAGAGCCGACGTCATGCAGGTGAAGACACATAATTTTTTCCTAGGTCTTGATTGGTGCAATCTCCCCGCACCGTTCGCCTATTTGCTAATAAATTGGTATGAAAGAAACATACTACCTGAATACGACAATTACCCGCCGATAATTAATAACGATCAACAAGAAGAAGAAACCATAAAGGAAGGAAGATCTCATGAAGATAATACAAACGAAATTCTTTCCTTAGATGACAACCAGTCAAGTGGCTATGATCTGTGCACTGAAAATAGTACCGAAATACCAAAAAAGACAGAAAAAAAAACGGATTAGTAAATTCCTTGCAGACACAATTACCGCATTCAGAAACATTTGTTGTCGTTTTAAACGGAGGAATAAAGTATTCCCTATCTCCACAAAGAAGATAGAGTCTGACGGTGGAGCACAGACTTTTACTATTCTTCCTGCCCTTGAGACCTGTGATCCCAGGGGTGCGGTGGAGTCTTGAAGCTGTCTACTGGAGCCGGTCGCAGCCTCTTGGTCCATAGGGAGGTTGACGTGGGCGTTAGCTACAAGCTGTGGTCCGAGTGCAACAGCAGCAGCCCGCAAGGGCGTATCCTGTCGACACGTGAACAGTCTCCAATTTTGTTCTAAACCCGCCTTTAGTGAAGTGAATGCACGCTCAGGTGAGGCGAAGTAGTGCGTAGTATAGTCAGGAAAAATTCATGCATCAATTTAGAACATCAGATTTTATTCAAATGCTTATTGCCTTGGTTGGGACGTTGTTTAGTAGGGGGGGGGGGGTTGTGTGTGTGTGTGTGTGTTGTGTGCACGCTCGGGCTTGCGTGCGTGTGTATTTTCGAGGTTTTAGTAAGAAAGGTGTTCTACGTGTGATAGATATGGTGTGAGTGAGATATGAGATTGCACCTTAGTACCTTAGGTTTCCATTTACCTTATCCAGGCACTCTTTGACTCAGGAACTCCGAAATATATTCACAAGTTACCCTCATACCCATGACACTTGCCAAAAACTAAATGAAAAATATAGGTAAAATTAAAACTATTTATTCATAACTAAACTGAAATCAATATTCATAATTGGTTAAAATGACTTGGTTGCAAATAAAAATACTTGACAGTGTAGAACCAGATTAAACTTTACAGTTAGGTTAGGTGTAAAAAATAAATTAACTTTACTGCAAGTAGGTTTGCTGGAATCTAGATAATACTACCATCATCAAAGTAGGTATCTCGAAAAAAAAAAAATTAAGAAAAAAAATTTAAATTATTGCTGCTGAGAAAATTTCAAAATATAATAATTAAATTTAAACCAAAAAGTAGTTCTCTTCGCGTGTCAGTAAAAAAAAAATGCAGAGTTTAAACGAGCTCTCTTATAAACTTAGTGAAAATGAATACTCACTTCTCATAATCAAACGAAATATGTCCTCCCTTCTCACTAAACATCGGAAAATTCATATTGCTCTTTATAAAAAGTCAAAAGTGTTCAAAATATAATATCCCGGGTTCTTTAAATGTGCTCCGGCGACTGACTCAGTGAAAGAGATGGACCACTGGTCATTTCACTAATATCCATCATAACAGTATATTGATGTTTTCTTCAAACATTCATTTAATAAACTGGGCACTTTGAAGTGTGCAGACATCGTACATAATAGTAATAAAGTGCGCCCCAGACTCCAAAAAGACGTTGGCTTCTCCTGGATGTAGGCCACACTCTCTATCATGGCGTCTCTTCTCCAGCTGGAACCACTAATAGATTCTAACTTAGATCTGAGTCTCAGCCCTCTTCTTTACACGACCGACTAAGAAAACCTTACTATAACTTCTGGGGTCTAAATGCTATCCCAGCATTACGCTGGTGCTGAGGATTTCCGCGATGAACTTCCAGCGAAAACCTCTCGCCGCTAGACCATTTAATGGTCCCTCCTCAGAAACATCTTCTTCCAGCAACTATCTAATTAGCTAACCTGAAATATGAGATTACTTCCGGTGGAAAAAAAACTAATATTAACTGAATAAAAATGTTAAACATAATTAAAATTAGAAAAGAAAGAATTATATTATAAAAATCGAAAAATTACTACAGAGAATAAAAAATTAGCGTAAGTAAAAATTTACAACCTTAGGTTATAATATATCCTACCTCAGAAGACTACACAAAATATCATAGACTAAAAAGAAAAATGGATGTGTGGTTTATAATGTAGCCTAAATATTATGTGATTTTACTAGAAAGCCAATAAATATAGGAGGAGTTGAAAAATTATGATTCATCGAAATAATATGTAAATAAACATGTGTTAAGAGTACCCAAAAACATATTTGTAGCGGATAAGCGTAACTGAAAACAAACATACTCTTGTGCTCTATATTAAACCCTGACAACGTATGGAAAGCTTGTTTTTTATTTTGTAAAATTAATAGAATTTTATTAACGTTTGATTTACCAGTGATTTTTCAGATAGGTGCATGTTTCCCAAGCATGTAGAAAGCAAACTGTATGATAAAACCCTAAAACTATGTTAAATATGTAAATGACATACCACAAAAAAAAAAGCAGCCGCCAATGAAGGAAAAGTATAAACAAATCATAGATGTGGACGGCTGCATACGCACGCCAACGATGTAGCTGACAGTGTTGTGGCACCAAAAACAAGTCTGCCGGCCGCACTAGTATTATGGAGAAATGGCCAGCCACAATTTTAACAAGAAATTAATACAATTAAATGTGATGTCAGCTACAAGCGGACGCTATTTAAATATCAACACACAATGTCCGGGGTTATAATGAGAATTTCATTGTTACCAATGAAATTAATTTCGTTAAATGATGGTAAAAAATACTTTATTACGTGTTTCGCAGAGACAAAGTTTATTTACATTTTGTTGTGGAGTCAACTTCGCTATACGGAATATTCAAGGAAGGTTTTGCGGTATAGTTTAAGAGTGGGATTGTCCAAACATTATTTGTGAAATAGTTGTTTCCGCGAATACGCGTATACCAGTATAAAATTGTTCTGCAAATACGACTTTTTGTCAGAAAAGGTAAATAAAAAATAATAAAAAATAAATCAATGCCCTTATTTTTTTTTTTACTGTTGCCATATTAAGTGCATTCTTGGAGAGAAAAAAACTTAAAATAGTCAAATATAGCATTTTTAAAACTTACTTAAGCAGTTTTCTTAAAAGGCTAGAGAAAATACAAAGATACGGGTGTAGTTTAATCTGTGGTCTTTTATCGCGTGTAATAAAACTCCATATGTTACATCTAATTTGCACAGTAAAGCAAGACAGGGAGCCGCACCACGACATCCGGTGACAGTAGTGACACTGAGCAAGGACGACGAAGAGAGATTTAACGACGACTTGAAGGAGATGAAGACAAGTATGAGAGCCATCGCATCCAGGGTCCGTGCTAGTCTCGCCGCCACAGGACCAAAAAGCCGAAGTGCTGGCCATGTCAACAGTCAGGGCACCTGAGAGCTTGCTGCCCACAACAGCAACCGAAGCAGCAGCGGGATAAGCGGCAGCGAGACGCAGGTGAGAATACAGTTCTTCGGAAAATTTGTAAATACCGATCTTAGCAGACGAAGTTCGGCGACTGTTGGAGGGAAGGCCTCGATGTTCTTACATATACGGTCGGTAAAACAGGATTGTGACGCAATACTTGTGGAGGGAAGCCTGAATAATGTTCCTTGCCAGATGGTCGACACTTGGGCGACTGTAACAGTAGCAAAACCAGACACCTTCAGGGCCTTCCCCCCAACGATCACCCGACATCATGGAATAATGTAACAGGTAAGACCACACCAGTTAAAGATAAAAGCAAAGTGAACTTGAAGTTTGGTGACATAACCATAGAGCTTATGCAGCTGAAATAGAGGACGAATGTTTTTGGGGCTTGACATACTATGTAGACTAGCTTGCTGTATCGATACTTGACTTGGTGTGTTACGCGTACTCAGAACAGAGTTGGTGGTGTCAACACGACATGATTTTTTATCTCCAGTAAAGCTGCCCAGTAATCTGTGGTCCACCCACAGTCCTGCCTGCTACTAGTGAATTGTCATTTCACACAGATGTCAAAGAAAGTTTGTCAAACACGTTTGGGTTTAATTGAGCCAGCACAAGAGATTGGTGTCTTGTCAGGTAAAGTTTATAAAGCAAGTACTTTGGTCTCTTCTAATTCTGACAGTTTTCCAGTTAGAATGATAGATTTGTCCGATAGTGCCATTCTCTTGAGGAGGGGGCCATGATAGGTGTTGCAAGCAGTCACACAGGTACTTTGGCACATTCCAGAATATATTCTAAAGTAGAACAAATAGATTGTCTTCTACCAGAAGTATTAGGTTAACTGCTAGCACAAACAAAAAAAAATCTTAACTGGCGTAGAAGAAGGCTGTCTCTGAAGTACTGCAGGGAAATACGGATGCTTTCTCATGTGAACCAAATGACCTTGGAAGGACTATGTAACCTGCCACACATAGATAAAGGAGATACCAGGCCCATAAAGCAGCCACCAAGACAAATGCCTCTAGCTTGACATGAAGAAGTTGAGGCTATTCTGAAGGAAATGGAAGAGTTCGATGTGATAGAACCATCAGTTAGCCCATGGTCGTCACCCATTGTACTTGTTAAGAAGAATGCTGGTTCTTTGGGGTTTTTTGTGTACATTATCGCCAGCTTAATAATGTGACAAAAAATGCTTTACCACCTCCAAGGAGAGGAGACACATTAAACAGCCTAGTAGGTTCACAATGGTTTTCTAGTTTGGACATGAAGAGTGGGTAGTAGCAGTGCAAGGTGTCCCAGAGGACCAAGAGAAGACTGCATTTAGTGTTTAAGGGAAAGGATCCTGGCTGTTCTAAGTCATGCCTTTTAGGCTATGTAATGTACCTGCCACTTTCAAATGCCTGATGGAAAAAGTTTTGCCTTTAGATATTTGTCAGGTTTACTTAATTATATAGTTGTGACAGTAAATACATGTAAAGAACACCTATCACGATAAGAGACTGTATTTTAGAAAGTGGTCGAAGCCAACTTGAAACTGGTTCATAAGAAGTACCACACGTTTCAAAAGAAAATAAATTTCTTGGGGCATATAGTGTCGGCCCTTTGGGATTGAATCATACCCCGAGAAGAAACAAAGGAATAAAAAAATGCCAGACACCCACAAAACTATAATATATTTGGTTTGCAAGTATTAGTTTTTTATTCACAGCTGTCTCTACTACACTTTTTATTTTCTAAATAATTACAAATAACACATTATTACAGCACTCTTTCGGATAACTTATATTTACTTCTACATTCAATATTTAATTGTACAATTAAGGGGAAATGGTTTGAAATTCTAATTGTTTTGAAGTGAAGTCCTTCATATTTTTCTTTTCCATACACGTTAAAAATATTGTTGTCATATTTGCAGACATGTCTAAATTCCTACTTAAATAGAACACAGTTAATTGAAATCACTCAAAATAAAGTCTCTCCAAGGTAAAGCTTGCATATTTCAAATCAACTTTTGAATTAATCCACTGCCTGTAAGTTCATGTATGCTATGGTACACACTAGCATGCAGTTCTAGGACTTGGCCATTTATTGAATGTCAGACAGATCTATCGCTATTCATATTTCATGGATTACACTTTTCAGAACATGGATTTGTCTATCAACAGACTTTTTTTCATTAATGAAGCCATGATTTTATTTGGACCACGCATGACTTAAGTGGGGCGATTCATGAATATGATATTCTTACATTTAGCGGAAGAATAAAAATGACAAGAATAATTGATACTAAGCAGGGTTTCAAAAGTGCTCAATTACTCGTGAACAGCCACGGCTGCTGCACTAAGTAACATATGAATGCACATTTCTTAAACATGTTAAAATTATAACATGCATGGGAAATAAACACCAGAAGAACGACAGCGCAGCTCGGCTTCATCGCACGTCAGAACGACAGCACTGCTCGGCTTCACCGCCCGGCAGCAAGACAGCGCTGCTCTGCTTCACAGCCGAGCCGCACCACCATCAATGGAAAAATAATTTTTAACGCAAGCAATTTTAACATTTCATCACAATTTAAATCTGTGCGTCAAGTTAATATACAAAATAGTTTTTCTTTCCGCAGGGAACTTGTCTAAAATGGAAACTGTTCGACTTCAGAGCCAGGGTGGCACAACTGTGCTGCTCCACAAGGGCCACCACTGTCCAGCTCCGCTCCACCGCAAGAAGGTCGCACCACTGCTCTGCTCTACCATGCTACTCCGCTCCACCACGCTCTCATATAAGGGACCGCACAACTGCGGTTCTCCGCTCCACCGCAAGGGGCCGCACTACTGCACTGCCCTCCTTCAGCGCAAGACGGTCGCACCACCATCAATGTAAAATATTTTTTAACACTAACATTTTTACATTTCACTACAATTTAAAATGTGTGCCTTAAGTTAATACACAATATGATTTTCCTTTCCACAGGGAACTTGTCTTATTTGAAAACTGCACAGCTTCAACACCCGAAAACACCAGTGCGCTGCTCCGCAAGGGCCGCACCAGTGCGCTGCTCCGCAAGGGCCGCAACATTGTGCTGCTCCGCTTCACCGCAAGAGGGTCGCACCACCGCTATGCTCTACCACGCTACTCCGCTCCACCGCGCTCTCCACTACCACAAGGCGCCGCACCATTGCGATTCCCCCCTCCTCCGCAAGGGGCCGCACCACAACACTACTCCACTTCACCACAAGAGGTGGCACCACCATCAATGTAAAATAATTTTTATGACTACCATTTTAACATTTCACCAAAATGTAAAATTTGTGCCTAAAGTTAACACACAAAATGCTTTATCCTCTCCACAGGAAACTTGTCTAAACTAAAAAAAGCACGGCTCCAACGCCCAACAACACCAGTGCTCTGCTCCACAAGGGACCACAACATTGTGCTGCTCCACAAGGGGCCGCTCCAGTGCGCTGCTCCGCAAGGAGCCGCAACATTGTGTTGCTCCGCAAGGGCAGCACCACTGCTCTGCTCCTCTCCACTGCAAGGAGCCTCACCACTACACTGCTACACTTCACCGCAAGACGGTCACACCACAATCAATGTAAAATAATTTTTAACTCCAGCATTTTTAACATTTCACCACAATTTAAAATCTGTGCCTTAAGTTAATACACAAAATACTTTTTATTTCTGCAGGGAACTTGTCTAAACTTGAAATAGCTCGTCTTCACTGCCAGGGCCGCACAACTGTGCTGCTCCACCAGGGCCGCACCACTGTGCTGCTCCGCTCCACCACAAGAGGGTCGCACGATTGCTTTGCTCTACCATGCTACTCTGCTCCACCACACTCTACCACAAGGCGCCGCACCACTGCGCTTCTCCGCTCCACCGCAAGGGGCCGCAGCACTACATTGCTCCACTTCACAACAAGAGGGTGGCACAACCATCAATGTAAAATAATTTTTATCACTAGCATTTTAACATTTCACCACAATGTAAAATTTGTGCCTTAAGTTAACACACAAAATGCTTTATCCTTTCCACAGGAAAATTGTCCAAAAAAAAAATGCACGGCTCCAACGCCCGAGAACACCAGTGCTCTGCTCCACGAGGGGCCGCGACATTGTGCTGTTATGCAAGCGGCCGCAACATTGTGCTGCTCCACAAGGGGCCGAACCATTGCGCTGCTTCGCTCCATTGCAAGGGGCCGTATCAGTGCACTGCTCTGCTTTACCACGAGAGGGTCGCACCACCATCAGTGTAAAATAATTTTTAACTCTTGCATTATAACATTTCACATCAATTTAAAATCTGTGCCTTAATTTAATACCCAAATACTTTTTCTTGCTTTTCGCAGGGAACTTGTCTAAACTTAAAATAGCTCGGCTTCACTGCCAGGGCCGCACATCTGTGCTGCTCCACTAGGGCCGCACCAATGTGCTTCTCCGCTCCACCACAATAAGATCGCACTACCGCTCTGCTCTACCATGC
The DNA here is from genome assembly GCA_029891345.1 of Dryococelus australis. NCBI lineage: Eukaryota > Metazoa > Arthropoda > Insecta > Phasmatodea > Phasmatidae > Dryococelus > Dryococelus australis. The sequence continues at coordinate 108,003,627 of CM057003.1, forward strand.
TACTCCACTCCACCATGCTCTTACACAAGGGACCGCACCACTGTTGTTCTCCACTCCACCGCAAGGGCCGTACCACTGCACTACTCCCCTTCAGCGCAAGACGGTCGCACCACCATCAATGTAAAATATTTTTTAATGCTAGCATTTTAACATTTCACCTCAATTTAAAGTTTGTGCCTTAAGTTTAAACACAAAATGCTTTTTCCTTTCCACAGGGAACTTGTCTAGACTGAAAACTGCATGGCTTCAATGCCCGGAAACATCAGAACGGAGCTCTGCTTCACCACTGCGGTTTATGGCTTCACCGCCAGGGCCGCACCACAGCGCTGCTCGACATCATCACCAGGCCACGCATCTGCACCACTGCGCTGCTCGACATCACCACCAAGGCCACGCATCTGCACCACTCAGCTTCACCACCCGGCCGCGCCAACAACGTAAAATAATTCTTGTATTTGAACATTTCGTCACATTAAATATGTGTACAAGGTAAATTAGGAAAAGCTGAAATTATTTCTGTATCTCTGAATCAACTGAAATGTAACAAGTTGATAAATATAAATATACAAAATTCGCCTCGAAATTCATCTATAACATTAGTTCATTAGTGTATTTATAAATTTCCAAGCTGTTACGCAGATAGGATACTAAGGGGCAGCTTCCATACTAAGCAAACAAAACTTTAATATAAATTGCACATGAGCGCAGGAATACAAACCAAGAACCCTGAGTTCCAAAAGGTACCTACGTATCCCGTTGGCAAACTTTATCAGGGACGTACATATAATACAAAATGACAGCCTTTTTATAGAATATGCGGTTTGAAAATTTTCATAACGTGTCCAATTTAATTTTGTAACAAGACTATTATTTTATATTTTAAACTTGAAAGGAGGGTGTCCACAAAGAGGTATGCACAATCAAGTTAATATACTTCATACAACAACCACCCTAATGCAACATATTTTCACCCTCATACACATCGAAAATCTGGTATGTATTACAACCAATAATATTATAATTGCCTTTGGACGAAACGCTTACGAGAATAACTTTCCACCAACACTCTAGTCTTAACATATTTTCACGAAATGCCATATTTATGATCATAACAAAACTATAAACTATTTTTAAATACCTACGATTGGATAATGTGCATAAAAAATTTTCTTTATTTTACCACTTCCCTACAATTGTATTCAATTTGGTATCTAAGAATTGAACAATGTTAAGCCGAATAAAATTTGCTTGGAATTGGTCTACTGAACCAAAAAATTCTAGTTTCTTAAAGAAAATTTTTTTCAAAATTTTACTACAGTGAAATATTCTCAAAAAATTGTTACAGACTTGAGAAAGACACCAATTATGGACAAACTTAGGATTAATAATTTATCCGAAACCGAATCAAGAAAATAATTAGTATATTACATTAATATTTAAGTGACCTTAAAAACCGGTCAACAAACACGGGAAAATTCACTGGCTGCTCACTACCATCAAGGATAATTAATAGAATATTAATTGGAAACGAAAATCAGAACACAAAGTTAATCTTACTTAGCCTACATGCAACGTACAGCACATTTAAAGATATAATTAAGTATTTCACAATCTGAGAAAATTTCCACCCAGTTTGCAAGACATTTGAAATTCGGATAGTAATGAAAGCATTCAAATTTGTTTTCTGCAATACAGTAATACTTATTAAATGAAAAGTGATATACTACAAAATAATTTCACTTCATTTTCACACTTGTTCCTTAAAAAAAAAATTGTTCAATATATTTCTTGGCTAATATAAATATACAATTACTTAGGTTGACCAGATTATGGAAAGTGATATGCAAGCATTCTGCAATATTTCAACAACAAAACCAAATCAAAATTATTTTGCCAATTAGGTATTAGGTATTAAAAATGGTTATTCACTGGTATAGTCTATTCACGCTTGCTTTTGGAATCGATCCTTTGAAAAATCTCCCAGGCGTATTATGTCAACCTGTTTTTCCAATAACTTGTATTCCACAAATATTTAACACTGTGATTAACTTTAGAGTACTGTATTATTTAATAAATTAAACTTTACCTTAGTATCTTATGTAACTTGTACTATTTATTTCGTATTAAAAACGACTTAACAACAGCGAGAGCAGCGACGTGTTGGCAGTGGCCAATAAAAATAGTTCACAATTACAAACCTTTTTTTCCTCATTTTTATGAATACTATTTGTAAGGTAAACCTTGCCAATTGATATATTTGTATTGTTAGGGTGTAGACTGGTGTTTTTGTGTGTCTTCTCTCTCCTCTCTCTCTCTCTTCTCTTCTCTCTCTCTCTCTCTCTCTCTCTCCGGGAAGATTGTACCACCTGTGTAGGAAAGGTATACATATTATTTCTAATTTCTGCTCATCTCATACTAATTACAGTAACAGTAATGATGTTTGAGATTGTAATTTACAACTGAAACGAGACTTTATAGTTTTAAATCCCTATTATATATAATTTAGATGCAACGACATATTTTAGATGCGATGGCGTGATACAGGTGGTTGCGCGACACTTACAAATCCAGCAGCCAATTTCGTTACTTCTTTATAAAATATGGTATGGTATACTTCAAACAGAATGTGTTCTCAAATCCTGTTTGTGGATTCCGTGATGCAGTTGTACGTGAAGCAATAGAAGTTTTCTATCAATCGATTCACTAAAAGTTTCATTTTTCGTTAAGAATTTGCAAAATACTCAAATACCACGACATTTTATAATGGGTTCATCAACAAACGTTCACATGATTTTATGAATATGGAGCAGTCTTTCCAGGCTATTCAATTATTACTTTCTAAAGACTATTAAAATGACTTACGTTATCCACACTATATGTAATAATAGAATTTGGCTTCATATAAATTAACAATTTACGGCAACGAAACTGAAACAAAGCACAAAGATCACAATGCTCATAAATAAAACGTTTTAATCATTACAATTACGCTGATTTAAATTTGTTAAAATTTGGTAACTAGTTCAATTAAATGGAAATATATGTAGTGATTATTTAAGGAATTCATAAATAATATCTAAAGCATTTTTATGCTATATTTAGATATGTAATTTTAAGCTCAAATTAATTATTTTATTGCATATTTTCAACAGTTACGAATGGTATTTCGTTTCAGGAGGTTCAACAACGAGACTACAGGGAGAAGAACAAGCACATGGTTACACGTACATAGACGGACAGAAATATCTTATAAGTAGGGCCGGTTATTTTGGGTGGAAAGATTTCGCGACTGCATGTAACTTCAGACCTCATGACTTCATTTTAGATTCATAGTTATGCTACTTCTTTACTCGTTCTTAAAAGATGTGTGTGCGTCACCCACGGAAAATCTTGCTCGCATTAACATAACCTTCCACGGAAAGTTTTACGAAAATGCCCAGTAAATATACGGAAACGCAATCTGTAATGACAAAAAAAAACGGAGTTAAGTGTGTAAATACAAAATACGGAAACTCTCCGTATTTCCTATAACTTCGGGGTTCGGGAACGAACAATACCGAGTCTACACGAAACATACTTCTCCACTGAAACCAGAAATTTTCGTTCCTGCGGCAGTTAAGGTCATCCATATCACTGAGACCTGTTATTTCAAGCATTATAAAGTAGCAACATGCATATGTAACATTTAGCAACACTTAAAATACACTAACCTTAACAGAAACTAAAGAAGTTGTTTATGTAACTAATAAATAAATTCAAAACCTATACCGAATGCACCATGTGAGCATTGTAGATATGTGTTTAGAGTTGTGAAATTGCAACATTTTGGCTCGGGTTCAAATCTTGCTTAAGTATGAAATATTTTAACTTTTTTAAATATATTTTTTATACACAGTAGAACACCAAAATAATGAAAAATTAAATAAAGTAGATATTAAAATTTATTTAAACTAGAAGTATAGAAAATTAACTCAGGAATTAACGAAGACATTCCGTGAATTTTATGGAAAATCCGTTTTTTAAAATCAATTTGTCCGTAATTTTACGGAGAGTTTATGGTCACATCTGGATAAAATTTTACCAGCACTATTCCATAGAATGAAGAAAATTATTTTATAGTGAAGTTGCCCGGCTCTATACAGCGTACATGGCACTACTCATGTATACTGCAATCAACAACACTCGAAAACCTGCAAGTGCCTTCATGGTTGAATGAAAACGAGACTGCTTCTTAAAATTCACAAAATTTTTCAAATTATTATTTATTTAATTTGAGAATGATACAGTTTTTAATGTATTTCCATTTGTCCAGTTTGTTTAACAATATATGTAATTTTAAATGTTCACAAAATAAAATAAAAACTTGTTTAAAATTGATTGCCAATAATGTTACGTCAACACATAGCGACAAACATTTTCATACGTCTTTATAAAATTATATAGTCTCCAGAAACTTTCATACTTCTGACCAAAATATCTGCATTGATTGACGAGGAGTTACCGCCACTAGCAGGACTTTTTTTTTTAGGTAATTTGGAGCAAAATATGTAATATGTATGTGGGTCTTATTCCCAATATTCACAAAGTAATTCTAAAATATCGAAAGACAACAAAAACCTTTAAAAGTAAAAAATAATATATATAATATTTATATTTTATTTGTTACAATTGAGCATCAAACACCGTATCGACGTATTCTGGTGTGGGAAATGTACGTGGCATTGCAGCACAGACACTGCATCTCACAACCAAAGGCTACAGCCACAATAGATGAGCAGGAAGGTGCCATGTGTTCACGCAGTCAAGGTCACTTACTGCTCTCACCAGGTAGCAGGTCACAGACGAGCACCATTCATGTTCACGAGCTTATTCACTGGAATGCGTTTCTGATTTTTTCCAAATACTCGGTAAATATTGCGAATAGCGCACACATTTTTATGCCATAATTTGCTTCAAATGACTTCAGGAATAAACCCTGAAAGCGGTCGTTACTACTCGTGAATTATTCTACATGAGCTGCATGCTCCACTGCTCCACTGGAGTAGAGAGTCTGTTCCATTAAGTTGTAAATATAAATCCGTATCTAGCTTCTCATCCGGTAAGAGTAATGCTCGTAGATGCGAGGTCAACTTGGAGCGACAATGAATAGCATTACTACAAGAAGTGACAAATAACGTATCAATAAATTAACACCTTAGACATTTCCAATAGGAACTACGAGACTTCCGTAATAACTTTATTCCAAATTTGGTGGGCATTGGTTGAGTGGTTGCTGAGATGTGAGATAAGAGATTTATTATCTAAGAAATTTTTTCTTACAAAATGTCGGCCAAAGAAGGTTGTGGTTCAAGAAATGAAATGGTCGTTGCAGGTCTCGTCAGGCTACGAGTTTAGATGAAATTGGTGGAATCGTTTAATAGGTACAGTAGTTAAAACTAAAATACTAACCCTCCCACCATTTTTTTTTTTTTTAAGTTAGATGCATTGAAATTGTAAACTTTAGTTGGCACATCTTCAGACATAGACGGCTGAAGAGGAAACGAACCTCTGAATTTTATTCTGATAGCGAGGACCGTCAGTCAACATACCAGTTTGATTCACATCGCCTAACTGGTTCTTGAGGTGTCATAGAGATACCAAATATTTAAATGATGCCATTTTCGAAATGAGCAGCTAGCATGGTCGAAAAATGTAAATGTTGTCTATTTTTTCTGTGTAATGTAAGTTAACCGAGATTGTTGATCAGTGCATGGTTTCAAAGGTTTTTTGGGTACACACACAAACTCACTAACCCATACACGCATAAACAGACAGATAGTTAGGCAATTTTTATAAGAATATCATTATTTCCCAGAAAAACAAGGATAAATTTGACATAATGAATCAAGTGATCAGTGTTGATTAGGTAAGAATACTATTTTGCTATATGATTACTTTTTTAGTGTCGTGATAATGATCTGAGCATCGTTATCTCCAATGTTTTTCTGGGCTGTAAGTTGTGCAAGCGAGAATATTTGGCTGTGATAAGATATATGTGATCGTAGGTGATCACGTTCGTGTAAAGCGGGCGTAAGTAATAAAATTAAAAATATTCACTAAGGAAAATTTATTTGACTGAATTATGGCCGATTTTGAGCTTCGGAATCAATCAGAAAAATTGTCTACCGCGCGTAACATTGCCATAAACCTAATGCAGACGGTATATATAACGTTGGATTGATGAATTTACACCGGTGAACTGCGAAGTTTGTGCTTCCAAAGTTTTGTACATACAAAAATTTTGCTTTTATAAAAGGTTGCTTCATCATGGTCGTAAGTGGATTCATATCTCTACGGAGGTGTGACAGGCAAATACACTATCTACCAAAAAAGTAATAGGGCACCTTACTACAATGTTTGGTGGGTGGTTGTCACCCGTTAGAATCTCGTAGGGCCACTTCTTGCGGCTATAAGAGAAACCACCCCGTCTGGCATGCTCTCTACGAGTGTTTCAGGACATCCACGGGGATTGATCACCATTCCTCTTGCAACCATTCCATGAGTTGAGCAATGGATTTTGGCCGCGCCTGACGAGCCCTCACCCGGCGATCCAATTCGTCCCAAAGAAGTTTTATAGGGTTGAGATCGGGGCTCTGGGAGGGCCAGTCCAATCGGTGAACTTTATTGTCGGCGTATCACTGTATAGTAGCCTTGAAACATGGCACCTTGGATTGTCATCCTGGAAGTAACATGGGTCCATTCCATAAAAACGCCACAATGTTGGGAGCATTTAATCATCCAGCATGTTACACTAGGCCTCTGTGTTCATGCTACCACGGACAAACACCAGCGGTCCTACGCCGAAGGGCGTGAAACACAAATCAACTGACATACTGAATTACCTATCTTCACGGGTGCCCAATTATTTTTGGTGAATGCCGTTCACGTTAAAGTGAGCACTCCAAAATAAACCTTTGAAAAAGAACCACTGTCCGCAACTGCGTTGTATAACCATGTGTGTTACCGCACAAATTTAATTGCCAACACACCCAGTTATGTTGGCAATGAAATTTGAAATGTAGTTCTAAGAAATAACGCTGAATTGTAAGTGTAATGTTTAAATATGGCTACTTAAGTTGTTTGAAGTTTATTTTGTACAGTTTACAGTAATTATTGGCTTAAAGATAATGTATTTACTGTAACTCATAATTATATTGTGTCACGTGATCGGCGCAACGGTCAAAACCAACGGCCCGTTGTTGTGGTTCCTTCATGCTTGTTGCTTGGCTTTGTTATGTGGAGTGGTTGCGAGGCAAGCTACAAATTTGGATGTTGGAAGTTGTTGTGTTTTAATATTTCTTATTTATTTTTCAGCTTATCTGCAATCATAATTGTTTTATTATAGGTCGTATAGTGTTTAATTGTGTTGTAGTAATTTTGTGTAAATCATGAGTTCCAGCAACTACGTACGAATAGTCAGGTCAGGAAGACATTATAAATCTCGCCGAAAGTATTTATTCGTTAATTCGTCGAGGAGAGATGAAGCCTGCAAGGTCATCGAACGAGTTGCAGAAACGATGAAAATTTCACTGCAACTGTCCGGAGGTAAGTGTAAATAGGATTATTTTTACATCGTACGTGTCTTATATCCGACAGGTTATACGTGTTTATAACCGGAAAGTTAAAATCGTATGAAAAGAAATAAGCAGCAAACGCGATATTGAAACGCGATCATGTTAATCTAATTACAAATAAAAAATAAAGAGAGCTATGTAACCATGCATTTGGAATACATGTTATACCTTTCTTAAACTAAAATGCTGTATGTGTACTTATTACTACAGCCATGTAACCTTCTTAAACTGCCTTGGTACAAAGTACTCCCGTTTCCTCCACCACTGCATTACGTAGCTGCTTCATCTTAGTCTCACTTTGCCCCTGTCAGCAACGAATATCTCCACTGGTAAACACCGCCCAAATTCTCCCTTTCCCTTTCCCCCCCTCTCTCTTCCACTCTCTCTCCTCTCTCTCTCTCTCTCTCCTCTCCTCTCCCCCCCTCTCTTCTCTAGCTAGTTTTCAAAATGTATCAATGTACAATTCATTAAAATGGTTTGAAGCAGAAACTCTTTAATCAGTAGTACAACCAAATTTTCACTGAAAGGCAATTCAAAGTAGGTATTTCGTTTGTAAATTTTCGAATTAAAAAATCAAGCATTGTCAAACGGCGTGAGCTAACATTTAAGGGTTCTAAAAAATGTTTTCTATCTCAAAAATGATACATATATCTAAGCAATTTCAAAATAGTGGTGTGATACTTGACCGCCGGACATCAATGTAGTGAACAGTCGTATAAAATACTTCGCCGGGAGCGATGAGCCACTACACGGGTGGCATGCTCAGAAGACGAAAGTCAATCTCCTTCCTGCTCAGGATATACAGGTTGCCTCAGACCGAGTGAGGTGGACCTCCTCCGGGCTCGCATTACAGAGATCCTGATTTCGGTTCCCCGTTCGCCCATCCTGATGTTGGTTTTCCATGGTTTCCCTCCAGGTAAACGCTGGGATGGCTCGGTTTCTTACTCCGGGTAATAACACATCCTTCCCTGTTCCTTCCCGTACGAGCAACTTGCCCCGTCTCTGATAACCTACGAGATGTTCAAGCGGTCTACAAAATAACAAATTTAACAGTCAAGCATCGGAACTTACAAAGATTTCCATATCGCCTTGTCTCAAATCCAAGTATACACAGTGAAGTTGCTATTCTATACTGCTAAGTCGGAAACCAGAAAAATGGATTCTCAAGTGTTGAGTTTAGCCATTCACAGAGGTGCATACATTTTAAGGAACACATATTCATATTTTCATTTCAAATACCGAACTTTAGAGATTTATTTCCGTTGACCAGTTCCTTAAACAGTTGTCGTCTGCATAACTATTATTAAATAATAATTTGTTTCTAATTTTATTTTAGACAAAATGCGGTAAAATGCTTTTCTATTGGCGTAACTTAGGAAGTAGGATATTCATTGTGTGAATTTAATTTGTTGTGTAAACATCTTGCACTACTTCTTACTTTACAGTAATTTTTAATTGTGTAAACCCTCTTATTGGTAACTTACTCCGCCAGTTGCATTCTTGATTTTATTAACTTCTTATGTTTTACAAAAAGACAATGTTGAAAGTACTCCTACTAGCTATCGTCCTTACACTGCAGTACAGAAAAGACAGGAGAACTACAAACTTATAATTATGACACAATTTCAATTCTTGCAAAATTTGGCAAAACCAATATTGTGACATCAAAATACCAGTTATTATAGCCTGTTCATGGTAATCTGAGCGCTTTTCGAAAACCTGCTTAAGATATACATACTTGTATGCTCAGTGTATATTCTCCCTAAATGTGTATTCTCCCAGCCATGTGTATTCTCCCAGCATGCGTATTCTCCCAGTATGTGTATTCACACAGCATGTGTTATGTAAAGTTAACATTGTCATGGGCCTGATCACTTTGTTCATGAGTCAGCCAAATGAAACCAGAAAATTATTTCAAATGAATATATATATATATATATATATATATATATATATATATATTATATATATATATATATATATATAATATATATATATATATATATATATATTCAAGATTTTCTAATTCTTGCACTTATGAGAAATAAAAATAAAGAAAGCAAAAGAAATGATTTCAGTGTTCACAAATGTTTGCGTAACACTTTTAATTCAACGCCAAGATATGGTATCACTTCCCTCCGCCGTCGTCTCTACCAAATTTACTGGGCGTTTGTCTGCAAACCTGCCCGTTAAAGATGCGTAGATAAAGTCAATGACATTTTTCAAAGGTTGATTTCAAAAGTTCTCAATTAACCCTGTACAACCTATGGTACAGTCATTATGTCTGTATCCATGTAAGGTCACTAACTAGCAGGGTATAGGGGTACATTCGGAATTTTTTTTTAAAAATATAGACAAGCTATAAAAACCAATAATTCAATATGGCGGGGGAAAGGTTCCCTTCAGCTCTATAGACTAAACATGAGGTAGACTGCACATGTACCCAACATTGACCTAAGCCAAATGAACACAACTGTCAAAGTCACATGGTAGCAGTGATGAACGTGTTTGCTTACATCTTAGTTTTTAAATGACAAGCGCTATTATATGAACAAAATAATTTAACAAGTTTCAAATTACTCAAACTACAATACAAATTTATTAGACGAAGTATACATACATCACAAATCATTTGTTTACAAATCAGTTTTCTAACCTAAAATACAAACCATGCCGATTTTCGCTAGACGTGTTGGTAGGTGTGCAGTTATATGTTGTGACACGGAGATTGGTTGTGAGCAGCTAGCGAGATCGGTCTACCTCATCTTTAGTTTATGTTCAGCGCTATCTATAATTCGCGCGCCACGTCACTCCAAAACGCCGTAGGGAATCCGCCCACCTAGACGTGGTGCGCGGACTGTACCATGCTGTCCGCGGTGACTGTAAACCACATGTAACGTACAGGAATAAGTTTATATTGCTGAGACTGCCTTGTTTCTGGAGACAGTAAGTTTGTGATTCACTGCAAGAAATAGTTTTTAAAGGCTGTTCACGATCAAGTGAGCACTTTTGTAATCAACATTATAAAATAGTCACTGCTCCTAAATGCATATAGTTTAACGGCGCACCGAGTGACAAACGCGCCCTGTCAAGTTGGTCACAATAGAGGGAAAGTAGTTCCAAATCTTAACGTACAACAAAAAGTGTTAGAAAACAATTTGTGATAACATAAATTTTTCTTTCGCTTTCTTTTCTTTAATGCGTGCGTGTGTGTGTGAGTGTCCCCCCTTTCATCTCTTGAACGCTTCAACCGAATTTCACCAAACATGATACATGTATAATACTTAGCAAGGACACCTGACTTTTATAGTTTTAGACCAAGCAGGGCTCGTACTACCAAAATGGCAGTAATTACAAATTTTTAGGTGATTATTCATATCTCGGGAACTATTTGACCTATTTAAACCAAATTTTGTATGCAAGCAAAGCATTGTGTACTCATTAAATTTTGAGATGGATATTGCTGTTCGTAAGCCATTTTGTAAAATAGCAACAATTAAAAAATTAAGATTTTACATTAGATCTCAAAAAATATTCAACTAATCATCACCCAATTTTGCATGTAAGTAATAATATGGCAGGTCATGAGAACGTAAGTTATTGAACTGGTTCAGCTACTTATTTTCAAAATGGCGGCCATACAAATATATTACATTTATTTGGTATATCTGCCATACCAACATCAATATCAACCAAATTTTCTACACTGAAAGTATACATTACAAACATTATATATACGAACAAATAACTACTTTGTCCGCCATTTTGAAAGATAGCGCCATACGAATAAATAGTTATTATGTCATAACTCAGGAAATAAGTAACCGATTCCTACCAATTTTATCAAACAAGTAGTCCGATGCACATGATGTTAAGTGATATGTTTTAAGCATGTCAGATATTTGTTTTCAAAAAGACGGCCTCATAGCCATTTGTAGCTTTCAGTGCCATATTGTCGCAACCATGTAATCAATTTCGACTAAACTTTGTATGGTAGTAGTATATATTACAACTATTAACTTTATGTACATAGAGCATATTTTCTCGCCATTTTGTAAGATAGCACCATGTGATTATATAAAGATTTTTGCCATTTCTCGGGAAACAATTGGCAGATTCCTTTCAAATTTGGCATACAAATAGTACTGCAGCAGATGGTGTAAACTAGTATGTTTTATGTAGGTCAGGCACTTACTTTCAAAATAGTAGCTATATAAATATTTTAGCTCAGAATATTTTATTCACGAAACTAATTCCAACTTAATGCTAGTAATACCTATTACAACCATTAAATGTGTCTATGCAGAGCCTTATTTCCCTATCATTTTGTAAGATAGCCCCACTAATAAAAAATTATTTTTTTTCTAAATATCTCGGAAACAATCAACCAATTTTTACGAAATTGAGTGAAGATGTTGTTCTGTGGTAGGCCATAATAATAATAATAAAAAGTGTATTTTTTTAAGTATGCCACGCTTATTTTTTAAATTGCAGCTATATCATCATTTTCTTTGTGGGCAATATCTACAAAACTATGTAATATATATTAACTTAACATAGTATATTAGCAGTATGCAATCATTGAAACTGCTATTACATTGTTTTTTTTGCCTATTTATGAAGATCGCCACGTGAAAATGATGGAGGTTTTTATGCCATGTCTCGAGAACCAATCAACCGATTCCCACAAAATTTTACACTGGAATATTTCAAAGAAATGTTCACCAAACTGTGCACACCATAAATTACACAGAGGCATGTACATTTTCTTGATTTAAGTGGGTCAGACAACGATATTCACATATCATTTAGGTAATTTTGACATATACATTACACTTTTTAAAACAAATTCAAAAAAAATGCGTATGTAACAGTTACATTGGGAGCATTGTGTATAAGTATATTTTTCCGGGAAATTTTATAAAATAGATAAAATAAGTAATTAAAGTTTTTTTATGTCGTACCGGGGGCCCAAAAAACCCGATTTGCATCAAATTCTTCCCCACAAGTGGCGTACTACGGTGGGCCCATGTAAACTTACTGTTTTATGTGGCTTTGTCACTTATTTTCAAATTAAAGGCCTTGTAAAATTTTAGCTTAGTAAACTCTATCTTTCGAAACATTAGGCTGATTAAACAAAAGTTAATGCCAAATTCCGATTCTGTAATGCAGTAGATTGCTGCTAGTTATATCGTGGCTTTCTGGGTTAAGCCCCCCCGGGAAGGGCCTGTGTATTCTTAATTTTTCTCACTAAGTTGCATAAGTTTGGTTTTTATTTTAAAGTTGTTGCTTTGAAAAGAAGCCAAGAACTTCCTAAACCTGGAACTATTTCAAAATTAATTGTACCTTCAGGAAAGTAGGTGAAAGTTAATCAGTAACTTATTGTTAATTAAGTATCTGTTCCTTAAACCAGAGGTAAAAATTATAATACTGTAAAATTTTGCCTGAAAAAGAGGGTGGCCCTTGCGGTTATATTCATTACAAAGGGGGGTTATTAAGAATGTCTGCTCATAAGTTGAAGATCCCCTTTTATAAAACAATGTTTTGGTGAATTGTAGATTAAAATTTATCCCTTTTTTATAATTTGCAAAAAAAAAAGTTTAAAATCATGATTTTTTCCTGGGCTCATATATTATTTTAAAAATCAATTCCCGTGGAAGGTGCCCCCTATACTGTGTTTCCCACTTGATTTTGCATAAGGAATCATCTCGCGAAATTTGTTTTCGAGTTCCCCCCAGTCTGTATATAGTTATAGGCAGTGTTGTTTTTTTAAAAGTTAATTTCAGGGTACGCACTTTATCGCGACCAGAATTCAGTGAACAAATTTCC
>CM057003.1:108017168-108045577 GCA_029891345.1 Dryococelus australis
TTTTAATTTTTTTTGGGGCATTTTTACTTTGATGGTAATCCCAGTTTTTTTTTTTTTGGGGTTGGGAAAATTTTCTAGCTACGTTCAGCCCCATTTTTTTGATTATAAACCATTGTTTACACTATTCCTAATTCAGATTGTAAGTAATTTATTCACAAGTCTTTCTGACCAATTGAGTGACTTTGTAAGTTAGTTATTCACATAGAAATTATTTCTTCCTTGCCCTCAGGCGGCAATTTTCAATTAAATTGAAACAATACATTTCAGCAGCATTGTTTTAAGGAAAGAGTTTTCCTAGACGCTACAAAAGGTCTGTTACTAGTCATCAGAGAATATGGATTGTCTGTTCGTGAGTACCAAAACCAGGGGATTGAATTCTGAGGACCTATGTCGGGGCAGTGCCCATGTAATGTTGTAGATACGCGCCGAGAGTCTACGGAATCATAGATGATGGAGTTGGAAAATAATTGCATTAATCCTGCACATCATCCGGTATTGCTGCCATGTCTCCATCCCAAACGATGCAAGTAAGGCCTCAGACTTACATCAGTCACTAACAGACACATCCTGCTTCAGACTGTTGTATAAAATGTTTTAAAAGCAGCACAGACTACAAAAATCCTGATTAATATTTGGCGAAATTCAATACAAATTTCAAATTTGGCTACAGTTTGATATAAGTCATTATACGAGAAATGGACATATGCCTTAAATTATGCACACACTTTTATTTTTATTCCCCTGAGGTACGGGAATAAATCACAAAAACTCTCGTTGCATCTCGAGCTAGTTATATTATTAAAGGACAGAAGAATTTTAATTGTTAAGACTAAAGAATCTGCTATTATTACATCTCGTAGCAGTTCTTTGTAAATACTTTCAAACAATGGACATTTGAAAACTGATCTCAAAATTACCTATGTCACTTGAACTGGCAGCAGGACTTGTTGTATAGATGTGTGTAGATATTGTTCTTATGTATTTTGCATGTGATAGAATTTCTTTCATATCGTGAATCACTTGAAACTATTAATTAAATATTTTCTTCGATTATTTCAATTGGATGTGTTATGCTTTCTCGTGTGATCATTAAGTTGAAGTATCAATTCCAGATAGATTGATTTGGAAATACAGTATTTATTTTACTACTGCAAAAGTAGTTGGTGACCGTATGTCTCAGAAATCTCTACACTCACAATAAGCTTACTTTAAGTAAATCTTCTGAACCTATAAGTTGGGCACAAATATGAATTTTCTTTTGAACACACTAAAAAAATAGTCGCCTCCAATTCTCACTTTATTAAAGATTGTCGACCATACATAGAGTGATTACCATGTTGTATTGTATTAATTCAATCGACTAAAACTTAATGTCACATATCCAAATCTATTTATTATAGATTGGCCCCGCAACGTGATGGCTACAAAAATAATATCCAGGTTATAGGTTTTAGGACGTATTCATTCTATTATAATTATTAAGACCTCCATCCCTTAGAAAATCATATACGCCCTGCAGGCAACATCCTTCAGCATGTAACAGTATAATTATAAAATAAATCCATCATTCATATGGGACCATTGAATCCAAGTGTTAATTTCCCATTTTCCACCAGTGTATGTTGTTATATAGGGCCTGTGTGTTTCATTCAAAGTACTGTATATCTCCATGTACTCCATGGTCTGAATACCTCATGTAAAGTCTGTATATTGTTTTGAAAATTAAGTTTGTTTACAATTTCCTGATGATCACTTTGACAGCAAAATATTTATGTTCACATAAGACATTTCTCTTGCTATCTGTGTTGCAAGACAATAATATTAACTACTAGAAACTTTATTTCACATTTTGAGATATTTAAAACTCGATGCATGCCCAGCTACTGACTGTTTGGCACGACAGTTCTGGTTTTATTGCGCTAGACCAAGTGTGCGGTTCTCGGTAGCTGACGGGAGGTGTTAGTATACCTGACTTACACTTACGATCTTCGGTCGGTTGGTAGCGTTGGGTTGGTGGCTTAGCGAAGCTGGTGCTGCAGTCCTTCGGTTTAGATTGGGTGCAGGTGGAGGGACGAGAACTTGAAAATGTGCAGAGAAGGGCAACAAGATGGGTGAAGGGTAGGTGGAGAAGGTAGGGACAGGATGATGAAGAAGGGAACAATAGGCCATCAGTGATGATGAAAGAAATGGGGTGGAGCTCACTGAAGGACAGGAGGAAAGTTGAACGGCTAGTCAGGATGTACACATTGGTGAAGGAAGATGGTGGATGGGGAGGGCTACATTGTAAACTATGTAAGGGGCTGTTTATAGGAAGAGGAAACAACAGTGAGAAGCTGCAGAGGGTGTGGAGGAGAATGGAGCGGGTCTTTGAGGGAGTGGAATGTGTTGAGGGAGGAATTGGTATCTGTGAGAGGGGTTGGTAAGTTCAGGAAGGGAGTGGAAAAGGAGTTGTTTGGGTGAAGGAGAGGTGAGAGAGCTAGCCACTGGGTGGTAGCCTAATTGCGAGTGTATGCATGTATGTATATATGTATGTGTCACTTTTATATTTGTTTATTTCTGTTACGTTTTTGTGTTGTTTTATTGCATCCGTAAATATTAGGTTGTACTGGGTTGACTCACACCATACTTCAGGTTCCAGGCCGCAGACTCTTGGCTCCAGTACCTAGGATTGGCGATTCCGTACCTAGCTTCCACACGAGAAACTATTTCATATAAGTGTTATCCAGTAGCCACTTGGTAGCTTGAGCGCAGTATCTCCAGCGATCCCCAACTATAGCAGCCAGATCAGAGATGTTGAGCCGTGTGGGCCACCACTGCTTCTACTGGATGTGATACTCAGCCAAGGCCAGGCCTCAACACCCAAGCCAATACCTCCTCCAGCACCTGGATACTCTGGTAGGAGATAATAACCTAGGCCTGCTGTCTCTCCTTGGTGGAAAGTATTCTTAGTGATTCTGGCTCCTCTGTTCCTTCCATCCAGCACCTGGGTGCTCGGATGAAGAAGCAAAAGGCGGCCGTCGAATGGGTGTGTTTCAAGACTGGAAGGCTCCAGGCCTAAAGGAACAAGTTATTGTGGCATTTTATGCAACCATGCATACAAATGAGTGTAATTTTTTAGTTGAACTGCAACCTGATCTGCGAGTTAAATGTTTAATAACATTTTTAAGATTTATTCAATTTGGCAACACATCTCGAGAGCTTTATTACTACCAAACCCAGAAGCCAACTGTCAAAACTCTTTTAATTTTTGATTCTACCCTGAGCTTAAGTGAACTTTAACCTAATTTTTCTTCAATTTTGTATACTCACGTACTCTGCCTATTCTCTAGTAGTATGTAACACAGGAAGAGATTGAGATATTTATTTGAATCTTTGATTTGTCTTGAGATTTAAATGATAGGCCTAACTAAAAGTGACCTACACCAAAATTCTACACACTAAAGGAGTTTTACACAGATCAGATCTGCATTATTGAGCTTTTAATTAAAGTTTTTTTGCTAATATTTGGCATGTTTCTGTTTGTTCTTACTTAACATTTCTTCTACTAAATTTAATGTATCTTTTGTTTCTCATGTTGATGGTTGTGTTCTTTGTTTGTCTAAATATAAAAGCGTTTCATGTGATTTTTAATGCATGTGTGTTATTTGAATGTTGTTTTCCCAAGTGTTTTCATGTGTCGTAAGCTTTAGTAAAAACCAAATCAGATTCACAGTTAATACTGTTGTGTTATCATTGTAGTGCTTTGATATCAATGTCTGTGGTTCTTATGGATAGGAATTCTATCTTGACTAACTGAGTTAGTTTAAAGCTTACATTCTGGATCTCTTTTGCTTGTTCTTACTGAAAAGAGATCACTCTGAGTAATGGCATACCTACTTGTATGATATGGCAGTGCTGGAAGTCCGGTGCTATCACCATGCCTTCCCCTCCCCTATGCTACTCACTAAGCCCCTGGCACCTAAGTCTTAAAGAGACTTTTGTATACTCCTTGTTTTGTTCAGCTTCTCTCCCTGGTGTTCTCAGTATTCAAAGACCTATTATTCTTGCATGTTAGTGTAATGTTAATTAGGGTTTTGTACACGCTCAATACAAACCCCTACCACTAAACACTATAACACATAACTACAGAAGTAGTGGCTATCCCAACGTGGTGGCTACGAGTCTGGCTTCGTTCATCCCTAGCTGCATAACCTTACACTATGTTACTGACAAAACACACAAAAGGAAAAAAAAAACTTATAAAGAATACTGGAGTATTAAATTGTAATATTCATTATTTACAGTAAACTGCGCACTTTAAACAGTGCTTTCCACCACGAACAGCAGTATATCAACACAGCAATATTGGGCTGAACTCCTCGACGACATCGTTTGATGAATGATTAGTTAAACTTGCTGTGAGCATGCCAGGCAAGTTGTAACAGCACAATTCTTACATTATCTACAACCTTTGTGCTAGCCATTTGCAACGCGCCTTTGTCAGGCTTGAATCACAAAGGAAATAACAAAGCTTATTTGGCAACACGCAGTATGTCACTACAGCCAATGTCGCAATTTAAAATAAACTACTTGAAAGAGGACCGTTTTCAAATTGTACTACTTAAACAGGTATACATAGCACAATTTCTTTTTTACATTTAAATAAGAATTTTTGATAAGTCATAATGTAACCTAGTGTAATGCTTTGTAAAAAAAAAACTTGGAAAAATAAAAAATAAAAAAAATACCCACCTGAATAAATGCTATACTAAAGGCGTAAATAAAAATTAGTCACAATCAATCAGAAGGAAAATACTTTCATCAACACATCGCTGGACCTTGTTTGTCAACACTTGCATTCGCGCGTCGCGCCATAAAATTGTCCTTCGAACACCGAATTCTGAAATTCATTGGTAGTGTTGCCGAGACATTGAATTTTTTTTTTTTGACAAATCCCATCAATTAGTTTTTATAATTTTTATGACCATAGTTCTTATTCTGCGATTGTTGAGAGATAGTCGGTAGTAGTTTATGTAAACTCGTATGGTTCCGTGTTGTTAAAGCCCCTGTTACGTTGCAAAATTTATCCGTCATACAGTGTGAGAAT
Organism: Dryococelus australis; assembly: GCA_029891345.1. Taxonomy (NCBI): domain Eukaryota; kingdom Metazoa; phylum Arthropoda; class Insecta; order Phasmatodea; family Phasmatidae; genus Dryococelus; species Dryococelus australis. The sequence continues at coordinate 108,022,255 of CM057003.1, forward strand.
TGGTCGAATATACTTATAATATTGCGCTTAAAAAAAATTGCAACAAGTTTGGTCAAATAAATCTGCACAAATGTGATGTCACCGAAGTTATATAAACCTACATAATTGTCTGTAAAAGGTACGGCTTCAGTAAGCTCCAGTATCCATCAAACATTTTGAAGATATTACTGGGGGCCGATTAAATACACGTTTCTATTGGTACAACACAAAATTTGTGCTTGGATTGCACAAAAATGGCATTAAATACAAACAAACAGAGATGCAAGCAGTTGCATATGGAAACGAAAAGCAGAGAAATCTGAGCTCATACCTCGGCGCAAGTACAATTGCTCTCGCTACGCAGGTGTTGTCGACACATGTATATAATGTGCAACATGTTATCATTTTGTAATAATGAAAATACGTTTTGGTTAAATTTTGTCATTGGGAAATTGTGTAAAATACTAAATTAAAGTGATTTCAAGAACAAATTGAAGTAGGTAGATTGGAGAAGGAATGTTTTCTAAGGCTATTCTAGCTTAACTTTTCGCATAAAATTAAACACTGACGGCGTGTGGCCCTGTGGAAAGGGGTTAAAAAGGGTTTTGGGGGAAGTGAAGGGGTGGTATAGGATGTGGTTTACCCCACTAGGCACCAGGCATCGTCAAGGCGACACCGAGATGGTAAATGATTGTTGTAGCACGACGACGCTTGATGATCTCAGGGGTGTGGGCCGTACGCCCGGACCAAATCACCTCGCGATGATGCTGTTGATCTCTGCCCGATGATGCTATTTCCAATTAGGTCGTGTGATTGTTATTTACTAAACAGTAGCCGGCGGGTTGACTACATACCATACTGACCAGTCTTTGGCGGGAAACTTACAAAACAATTAACACTCGTGTACACGGATTGTTAGGCCAACAACACGCCTATAAAATACAGATCAACGTGCTCATACATATGCACTTAAGGAAACTAAAAAATAAAGAAATACTGACATGATGCGAGCAGGTATTGTTATGACCCGCCCCCTTACACGTACAAGGCAGTCGAAATAACTTACGCACTGTTCAGTTCAGAGGCATTTATTCAACATCACTATACACATCCCTCTCAGGGGAACACTTTACATGTGAAGGAATGTGGCTACACAATGCCGGCCACTGCGGTTAAGCGGAATAATAGTCTTTCGACAATAATGAACTAATGGTATTAAATGCTTCCCGGGGCAACGCTATTCCCACGGGAAGTGAGGGTTGTGTACCAGGCGGCTAAAACAAGAAGGTTCCATAAAATGAAGTCTATTGCAGTAAAATGTCCATGCTAGATGATGAAGGGCACCCAGCCCTGAAGCTCGCGACACATTCACCACCCTTGTAGTTTGCTGTTCACTGACTTCAACTCCCGCCTGACGGGCTGGCGGGCCTCGGCTAACCCACACGCCAGAACGGAATTACTTTCTGCTACAAACATATACATCTCCTGTTTAACTACATGCTACCTGCTAAAACTTATGTTGAAAAATACATATAAAACTCTGCAACACAAAATACTATTTAATGAGAATAAAAATAGTGGTAGATGGGTGATAAAAGAAATACATATGGAAACAAGCTCAACAATACCTTGGGAACAAGAAAAGGTAAACAAGCAATAAATACTTTAATAACACACACCAGATAATTAATGGTGTGAGCCCTGGACTGTCAGGTCCAGTAATAATTAGGGACTATTTTCATATTACTCCGCCTCACGGAGTTTCTATTGTAGGTGTCTTTGGCATCCACCAGCTGTGCTGCAATGATCTGCACTTCACTACTCGAATAGCACTACTACTGTTCAAAAAGGCATGAAGCCGACAAAGAATTACATTGCAAGTTACGATCCAGCTGTGAAGCAAACAGACTAGGATGTGGGGTACCGCCCGGTCCGGAGTAAGGAATAAAAGTTAAATTTTCCCACTAAATAAAATTAAAGCTGTTGCAATTACATGATGAGTTAAAAATTTGAAGTCTCTGGAGGGGGCACTCACGCACGACCTACCCCACGAGCTGCGGTGATGCCACTTATTAATATGGCCGCACGAGATTGGCACCTCGGGGCTACTTCCCACATGACAACACAAAGACATGTTATTCGGGTTTAATTATTTAAATTAAAATAGATGAAGAACAAAAATGGTACACAGATAAAAAATAATAATATACAAACACTTTGACTGACATAAAAATTTTCAGGAGCGATTAAGTCAATTGGAAAACTGTACTGACAAGTTTTGTTTATATATGTGGACTACAGTCTTTGGCTATGCGGTAAGCACCATGGAGGTAATAGATGATGGAGTGGCAGCAGCCTATCTTATCCACAATTATCAAGTGAAGCCGATTTCTTGTCGGACTTCTTTCAACTATATATATGCAGACCGATTGTTTCTGTCAGTCATCATATTATGAGTGGCGAAAGTTACATTGTACAACAGTATTACCAGTGACGTAATTATTGTGTTTTGTTCTTGTGGTATTTTTTCAAATGTACATGGCCTAAATAAGCCTGGGCATCAATTGCATTCATTATTTAATGATACCCGGCTTCACTTTCATGTCTCAGCTTCCACTCCATAGACTAATATCTCCATGGTAGGTATGTGGCGTTGATCACATGTCTCTGCTGATCATTCTTTGGTTATATTATCTATGCCAGTCTGTATGAGGTTATCTCTGGCCCACTTCGAATCCTATTTGGGGTTGATCATTGTTGAAAACAACAAATAACATGGGAGAAAAATAAGTAATTAAATTTAACACACGAAGCCTTCTAAAATGCCTATAGGAATATTCTATGATATACGTGATTAGGATAGTGCACTTCAGTGCATTTAAAAAACAAACAAAACCACTTCTAAACAATAACACTATAACTGTCAACAAGATATACACAAAACTTAATAAATAAGACTTCTACTTAATATATTGTGTACACATCATATACCTTATTCACCTCACATGAGGAATTTATTACATATTTAGTTATATAAAAAATAACGCCATGAAATTGCAAAAAGGTAACAGCACTACTATGAGTATTAACAGTATATTTACTTTGGCATTCCTCATGAATATTCCGTGTTCGCGGCTTACGTGCACTGCACTCAATTTATGTGGACATCTCGACATTTTATGAAAACATTATTACACGAGGAACACAACAATAATATTGCCTTCAAAAATGCATACGAACAAGACATCACATGTGGTCGCTGCGGCGCACTCGTGGCTAACACACTGAATCACTTTGAAACACAAAAAGAAAAAAAATTAAAGAGGACATTTTTTAAATAAGCAAACATTATATACATTTTGATCGCTCTGCACTGATGCAAAATTATGGACATGCAGAACACAGGTTGTATCCCGTGGTCAGTTTATGTTTATATAGTTTTAATGATTTTAGTGATTCACATTCATTGAATTACCATTGCAGTTGTCATTTGCGCTGTGTATTATTGATTCAGTTATGGTATAGGTTTGATGTGGACCGCATCCTCTGCCCTAAGTCTGTTCACCACGCCACCATCTGAAAGCCACCACAACCATTCTGTACCAAGTGTTGACGTTGTAGCCAAAGCCAACGTCCGGCATGTGTGCATGAGTGCTTATCTAAAGTGTGGCACAGTTTGTGTCAAGTGTTGAATATTTTGTTTCAGAGTAAGTTTTATAATTAATTTAAATTCAGTGAGAGCAACACACCTGTCTATCGCCCATGTGATTCAGGGCACATGTTATTATTTTGATTCTGCAGTGTTTATGTTTTCATCCAGGTTATTGTGTACCAGTGAAAGTGTCATGTTATGTGTTGTATTATGATTATTGTTTCCTTGTAACCTTGCCAAACATGTGGGTACCGTGAGTAGTCTCTATATTTATTTATTGAAGAGCCCTGTGTATTTAGTAATATTTGTACTTCTTAAATTGTTGGAATATGCCATATGCCATAACGACCTATGTATTTCGCATGCCCTCTATATTAGACACTTGAGAATGGACACACGTAAGGTGTAAACAAACGTATTACCAGAGTGCTGGTATTAATTTCCATTTAATGTGATTCCGCTAAAGAGGTCCGAAAGGTGTAGGAAATTGTTTTGGGGACAGTGAAGTTGATGTCTAGGAATTGGCTTTACCTGGTAGCCGCCAGATTCCATCGTGTCAATGTCAAGTTGATTGCTTACTCTGCTGATCTCGGGGTTGCAGGCCTTACACCCAGACTAAATCTCCTCGCCGATGATAATGGTGACCTCTGCCCTGTTGGCTGTTGCTCCAGATGAATTAATTTTGTAGATGTTTGCTAAATGTTAGCTGGTGGGTCGACTATGTACCATACTGCTTCCTGTGGCGGGAAATTTGACTAGCCAATAACACTTGCGTACGTCCATTGTTATGGCAAACCACACACCCATAATACACGGAACAATGATTAAAACTCACACTTGCAAAAATTAAGAATGTAAGAAATTGTATGATCAGTTTGATGTGAGCTGAGCTCCCAGCCCTAGACCATTAGCCAACCATTAACAAAAAGAGCAGAAAGTAGGAGATGCACTTTACCATGTATGGAAGTGCCCTGGTACATGACATGGGAGCAAGATAGTTCAATACAGTGCGGTGTAGTGTAATTCAGTATCTGTTTCGGGTACACTGTTATGAAGGGGGTAGACATTGGCTGCGCACTATGCACGCTTGGTGCACTGATACATGAAGTAGTACCCCATAATATTATTATTTTAATGTAATATATTTAAGGGCTTGAGTAGTAACGAACCTTTACGAATGCAAGTTAGGACACCATTAACTAACTCTCAAAAGCCCTAGAGATCTTTTCAAGCGTTTTGAAAGTTTTTTTTTTTTGTATCATTCATTCTCATGTCATCACCCTCACATCAACGCACGAATTTTTGCAAAGGGTTATATTTGTTGATTTGTCATATGGTTTATGCAAGTTATTGCATGGGTATATTTATAGTTTTTATCATGAAAGGTACAAGGAAGTAGTCCCACATGGCGCGCTCTGGTGGCAAACCTTTTGATCATGCCACATTGGAAAGTCAGTCATCTCGGAGAGCTCAGTGAGGTTGGTCGCGTACTATTCGGTACCGTGCCCATTAGTACCAATCATTTTTCACTACACTAACTTAATATATTTCATAATCTTTTTCGTTAGCTTACAGGGACACCACCTCTCACTTCCCCAGTGCTTGCATCACCTGAGGAAGCATAATTATGAACCTAATGTAATGCATAGCCTTCGCGCCATTTTTCCACAGTGCTACCACTACCGACCAATAGTTGTTCGGCTAGTTCTTTGTAAAGTGTTGCCTTCGGGGCATGTTTCATTAATACCTATAAAATATTATGATGGAACCGAGTGTTTTAATTGAGGTAAGCCACAAAGAATTTCAGGGTACGGGCCCTTATAATTTCCACTAAACTGCCCATCTGTGGACCTTTCGCATAAAAACAAATATTTCAGTTTGTAAATAAGCATAGGGGTGTCGATGCCCATAATAATCCACCACATAACATGCATACTGTTCATCAATCATCAGAGTTGTGTAGCACCATGTAAGGATAGATGCCATGGCAGTCGGTGACAGCCTAGGGAGAATAGTCTGCTCTACCACTTCACTGCACTAGTTCTGATAGTGTCTGTTGCCTGGGTAAATTATCTAACTCAATTTACATATTTCCAGACAGATCCACTCGTTAATCTTTAATTTCCCAAATTTTTGTTGTGGCTCCTGGATCACTATCCATGAACCACACCTCACTGCACTTGGACACCGTCAAAATAGCTGACCCAAGTGGGGCTATTATCTAATCGCAGTAATTCCCTACTTTAACACATTTTGACCCTAACAAAATGGTGCTGCAACATAGGGGTATATCCAGCTGTTTTCTCATTACCTGCGATGCAGAAGGCAACAGGCACTACAAGAGCATACCCACAGCATCATGACGTCCTTGAGACGCCTGCAAGACATCGGGGAAAACGAGCATGTGGCCCAAGGTAATACACGGGAGAAGCAGTAAGTGCTCCCCATTGCCGCTGGAAAACGAGCACGTGGTCGGCGAAGCAGCCATTTTGGAGCGGTGCAGAGATGTCAGCCACACCATCCTGGCAAGACAGCAGGACAAAGTGATCTGCACATTCATCACTAATCACCTCTCTGCCCATGCTGAGCCATGAGGAGGGGAAGAGGATTGTGGGATGGAGGAAGGAAAACTCTTCTCCTGCACAACCTGCTTGTCGCACCACTGGAGGTCAGCTGGGCGCACACCATGAATTGACCCCCCATTGCATCGGGTGGGACAGGTGCACTCCAACCATGCTGCACAACTGTGCTCTATGCTTCCACATTGTGCTTCCGGATTCCGTGTGGTTCACAATATCTTGAACCATGGCTGGCCGGACAGAGGAAAGTGCACTCGCACTCCTCTTTCAACACTGTTTAAAACTTAAGCCACATGACTTCTGAACTAAGTTTGAGTATGGCAACAACTGCCACTGCCACCGGAAGTCTAACCCAGCATGCAACCGTGTTGCATACAACCACAAGGAAAATATGAAACAAGAAATAAACATTTCAGACAATACCAAATAGAAAATTTTAACTGCACTAACCGCACAAAATTGGCGTAGCAGTCTGTTGTGAATGGGACAGAACACACAGGCTCCCACCTATATGCAATGCGAAATTCAATGTCGCCGAGTATGCCTCAACAAGAGGGAAGCAGTGAGTGCAACTGTCGAGATGTACATATGTAAATAGTGTAAAGAAAACTTACAACAGGAACTAAAAGCATCGTTCAACTGGATGGAATTTTTCAACGAATTCCACCGACATGTCGCGGCGTGCTCACGGACAACATGCATGAGAAAAGACAGGGGATAAAATTTCAAATGCTGCCACTGCAAAGTATGTTACATGAGAAGTGTCAGATGGCGCAAGAGAAAATATCAGTTCAGGGCACCAGATTTGTGTATGATGACTGTGCAGCACAGGAGGGCACATAGCAGAGAGCACATATAAACAAAATGCATGTGGCTACTGACAGTGCAAGGAACAGAGAAGTACAATCGATCCCACAGCAAACCACCCTGACTCCAGCACTTCTACCACTCATACTTTTCACGCCTTATCAACAAATTGTACCGTCATTTTACCACAACTCAGTAATCCCACAGCACTTCCAACCTATATTCACTCCATATACAACCAGCATCGCCGTGCCACCCATGCTGACGAACTGGACAGAAGCAACAAATGAACACCCATGGAGACCGTTCAGTACACCACAAACAGTTATGCAAAATAACAGGAGTCAACCACCGTACAAAGCAAGGCAAAAGAAGATGCCAAATTGCTTTCAGATGCTATTGACATTCGCGGGAGCACCCACAGAAGACCCACAGGCATTTCTCCAGAATTGTACCGCACGACTGCAGGAGTACAGAGTATGGGAGGAGGAATGGGCAGAATGTGTGGGGCACAGGTGCAGAACGAAGCAAAGATTTGGTGGAATTTGCTGAACCACTACGACCTGTCCTGGCAATAATTCGCCCATGGATTCCACTGCCGGTTTGGAGGCACATTTTCATCTCTGCAAGCCCAGAGCAAATTGACATTACAAGCACAAAACCTAACGAGCCTCTCACTACATTCATCACTAGCATGGTCCACTGGTTAGTCGCTTCTACCTGCAGTTACCAGAATGAGAAGTGATGGAGGTAGTGGCAGAGACAGTCCTTCCAGGATATCGAGCAGCACTAGCACTGCTGCTAAATTACACCATGGAGGACCTAATGAGAGCCGCAATCATATTCGTACGCAACCTGTAATAACCGCACTGTGAGAGTGATGCCGCATGATGGCAGCATGGGCCACGAGAGGACAGCACTGAATTTACAACGTACAACTGAAATTCACGAGACAGAATTTTGACAGCAACCTTCAAAATTTCATAGTGTTACCAACAGAATGAACAGTGTCTGGAGAGCCGGTGTTAACAAACAAAACAGTGTCGCGCACGCATCCAGATATTAGGATGTCCGAAGGGAAGTGACAGGAAGACCACAGAACCTCTGCTACTACTGCCGACTCGCGGAAGAATACCACCAGCTTAGTCATTGCCCAACAACCCGCAATTTGACGGCTATCAAGGCCCCGTCATGCTGAAGCAGGTAGTTGGGAAGCGAGGGTAAGGAAGCCGGACACCTCTGATACCCCAGTTCCCCAACAACAACCGGACATGACACCTCAGCAAGCACTGATTAATCAAGTGAGTGGTACAAAGGCAAAATTCATCAGCATTCTGGTATATGTCAACAACAAACAATGTCACGCACTCATAGATACAGCCACCTCACATAAATTTTTACAACCTCAATTTGTAAACAAAGCAGATTTCACACCTACCAAGCATCTTATTAAATTGGCAACCGGATAGGAAAGTAATAGTGTGCAAGGTCAAGCAACTGCCACTGTCAGGGTACTTGATTTAGAGACTATACCTTCTGTAATTGTAATGGCAAAAATAACTGAAGAGGCAATATTAGATGTACTGTGGTTTAGCAAACAGAATACCACCATAGAGCCTGCTTCCAGGCATATTCAGTTTGGTTCCACCTAAGTCGCACTGTTTATAATATTGACCGGCGTAACACCAATAACACCCCGACAGTACAGCTGACCGAATTTTGCCACCAAATACCGGCACAACATCAGGCAGCATTTCAAGGGTGTTAAATGAACACAGGGAAGTATTTGCACAACATGACATACTCAGCTGTACCACTGTAGCAGAACATGTCATACCACTGATACAAGAAGGCCCAATTTACACCGCACCCCGCAGCTGCATGCCACACCAAGCAAAAATCAAGCAAATCAAATCTGCAATTACACTTGCCCCAAACAAGGACAGAAGATGGTGCTCTTGTGTCGATTTCTGGCCTATTAATGAAATTACAAGCAGTGCACCACCACCTTATATAAACAATAAAGACACCCTTTAATCGCTGGGTAAAGCAAAAATTATCACCTCTCTAGACTTAAAAAGTGGACATTGGAAAATACCGGTAAAATTGCAAGATAGGGAAAAGACAGCTTTCACGGCACCAGACGGACCCGTTATCAGTTTTGCGCCATGCTATTTGGCTCGAAGTGTGCATCTGCTACCTTCCAAGCTATGATGGTGCAAGTATTGGATGGACTGATGGGCGAATGCACCCTAGCTTATTTGGACTATGTAATAGTTTGGTCGGAGATATGTGAAGAACATATCAAACATTTGTTGCTTGTGTTGCAGAGGTTGGCAATGAACAGGTTAGCATGCGTGGTTCGGAAATGTCACCTCAGCCAGACAGAACAAGATTTCTTGGGACACGTTGTAAGTGAGGAAGGAAAGAAATCAAATCCGGAGCAAATACAACACATAGACCAGCAATGTCCATCACATATACGTAAACAATTACAGAAATTTTTCGGGCTTGTTAATTAGAGATGAGAATACATATAAGATTTTGCCATCATCACATCACCTCTAACGGCACTAATGTCACCACAGAAGTGATTTGTTTTGACCAGTGAAACAGAACAAGCATTTGTAACCATTAAAGAACAGTTTAAAGCATGTACAGCACTAGCATGATACAATCTTATACAGCCATTGCTTTTGCAGGCTGATGGCAGTCAGGAGGGTCTGGATGCAGTTTTATACTAGTGTCAAGAAGGCGGGAAGAAGAATGTTATTGTGTTTACGAGTGCAGAACGAGGTCCAACAGAACATAGATATGAGGTAAACGAAAATGGATGTTTGGCATTACTGTAGGCCATCAAAAAGTACCGTGTTTATGTCGAACAGTAAAGATTCACTTTACGCACAAATAACCTGTGTTTAGTTTGACTCAATAGTATGAAAGAAGCACATTGTAAACTCACCCGGTGGGCGCTGTTGCTACAGGCATATGACATTGCTGTAGAACATGTCCCCATACAGGAAAATGAGTTGGCAGATGCATTTATGCAAGCACCGAACACAAATGTTGTAGTGTATGACGAGGCAGAGCGGGAAGATATCCTTCAGCCATATTCGAAGGAACAAGTATGCGAGGCGATACTTCGCCAATTGGACGCAGTACAGGCAGAAATAAACATGAGTGAACTGTACAAGGAGGTTGAAACCGCACGAGGAATCTGTCCATTCATGCTAGCACAAATTGAAAGGTGTGCCAACCTGCATGTAGATTACTGGTGGGTTGTCAACGGACTGGAAACGTGCGCACCAAGAGATGAGAGCAAATGGTGGTTGCCTGTACCAATGGAAATGCTAGGGAAAAGTCTTATCCACCGGCACGTATGTAGTATGGCAGGTCACCCAGACACGGACCAAACGATAAGGAATATGAGAGACAGGTTTTTCTGGCCCGGCCTGTCATGTGGCACACACAATAATATGCAAGAGAATGTGTGAAATTCCAGCAATTTTAATCGTGGTGCACAGGTGGCCCACTACAGCAGCAATCGAGGTCTCCAAAGCGACAGTTTGAAACTGTCACTATAGACCTAATGGGACACTACTCCAGGTTCAAAGGGGAGGGGGGAATATTCATTCTTATAGTTACCGACATCTTTCAAGGTGGATGGAAGCATATGCGATTAGCAGCGCACAAGTAAGGAACATAGCCAAGCCACTAAAGAACAAATTCTTTGCACGGTGCGGGTACCCACAACAAATTTAACAGACAATGGCACACAATTTTCAGAATGTAAATGGCAAGAGCTATGGAATCAGTGGGATGTACAACACCTCAAAACAACGGTTTACCATGCACAGGCCAACCCCTTGTAGCATCGCAATCAGGACCTGGAGACGCAGTTACGACTCAATGTGGGTGATAAGCACAACAGCTGGGCCCTAATATCTGTCCGCTGTCCTGTTTACACTACGCAGAGGAGTGAATGCAGCCACAGGGAAAACACCAGCAGATGCGTTGTTAGAGAATAATTTGGCATTGCCAGGGGAATGCCACTGTCCTAAAAACACCGCAACTAGTAGCAATGTGAGTAGCAGCCAGCAACTGGAAAACCGGAAACAGGGAAGGCACAAACAACGGGAAAAGCAAAGGAAGTATTAGGCGAGGTGGGTCCATGCACCAAGAGACCACCCTCTACACTACAAGCAGGATAAAGTGTGTATGTAATAGCTCACCCGCAGTCGACCACCCAAAACAATTTCTGTGTAGGTTTAGCAGCCAACTACCTACATGGTATAGATTGGTAGAAATCTGGTAAGGACACATAGGGAGGAGGAAGGTGATCTAGCACTTCCCACAGAGGGTCGATCACCGGTGGTAAGAGGATTGTTGACACCGGACATTACACGGTCCAGCAGTCCTGTACATAACAAAAATGCAGGCACTTCATCATCGCATGTTTTATTACATTTATTTTTCCCAATGAGGTACATACAATTATATTACCACAGTTCAAGACAGGCGGGTCCTTAAACTCCAAAAAATGGCCATATTTCCCTACAAGGTTAAGTTAAAAATTACACCTTGGCCGTGTAAAATACAGACAGAGGTGTTAGTGATCGAGTACTCCAGGCTGAAAACGAGAAACGGTTCTGGTAAACTACGTTAAATATATAGAATTAAATGATTATTGACAGAGTAAAGTTGAGGTGCCCGGAGCACCACCACTCTGAAATCAGTTCACGAGGTCTAGAACCCTACTAGCATCCTCGTTGGCTCAGAGTCTGTTCACTGGTTGATGCTCTTGCCAAAGTCATAGCGTGACCTAATTTATACAAAATGAATTAAATAAATGGAATATGATGTTATGAATCCTACAATGTCAATAAAATGAACATTAAAACCAACCCTTATTAACAAAGTACATCTACACTTTAAAAAAATATGACAATAAATATTCCTGTTCAACCACTCTGCATTGCCGTGACATCCTAACCTCTTTTGCTTTACTGATAAATACGTCCCACTGTCTTTATCGGGCCTCTCCGTAATAAAGTTTATTGTGGCTACACATATTCTATCCATGTTAAAGTCTTTGAGTTCATCTTTGGTTAAACATTAACAAAGATTAAATAAATTTGCATTTATTAGCGGCGTTTTGTCAACATGTTTGTGCACACCGGTCCATCTCAGTGCACGTTTCCGGATCATAATTGGAAAGGTCACTATTCCAATACTGGCAGTACTGTCTTTACTGGATAACACAATTTAAATATATATGAAAATATCTAAGAACCCTTAATATTCATAAAGCTGAGGTGATTGATTATAAATAACATTACCAAACACGTCACTCGCCACAGCTGCCTTGTGTGTGGCTCTTTTAAAGAATTGCACAAGTTGGTGTTTCCATTTTCCAGATCTGTCAACACATTAAATAAATAAATACAATATTCTGCATGACATAAGAAGAGCACTGAATAATAATATTAATAAAATGGGAGACTAATTGTCTGGTACTTACGTGCAGTACAAGACATGGGAACAATAAAATAACACTCTGACATAACACTTGGCAAAATTCGCGTAACCCTGAAAACATAACATAGTAAAAATAGACATTGGCACATAGTCATCAGCTTTGATGTGCGTGATATTTGCAAGTTAGAAAAGTACGTCCTTGTATTTATATGGATATTGACTATTTTGATGTGCGCACCAATGTGTGATACAGAAAAGATTACTCAGATGACATTAAACACATTTCACGAAGTTGCACTATAGAACACTGACAAGGCAGTATTGCAGGAGAAAATACACACACATAAAAATATACAAACACTTACACACCATTACATTGATATAAACCCATAAAATACACTCTCTACACGGACACTGCATTAACACTGAAACACAAGTGGCACTGGTTCGAAGCTTCAGATGCTGCTCTGTGGTTCTGTGATGCATTTGTGACACCCTAGATGGCACAGTTTGGGAAATGGTCTGATGCCTAGGCGCTGTCGATGTCACCCCTTAAATGCCTTGTGGCGACCGAAATAACTTGCTCGCTGATCAGTTCTCAGGGTATTTTATCGGTTTGAATGAAAACTTCTCTCAGAAAGACTCTTTACATGCCTAGATGACTTTACTGGTTATCGCGGAAACACTGCTTTAGATTTCTTATGCCATACAAAAAGACTTACAGAAACTTAAGCTTTCCTGGGCAATGCAAACCACGGAGAAGTGAGGGTGTTGTACCAGGCGGCAGAAAACGAGAAGGTTGTTAAGATATTAACCTATGGAAGTGAAGTGCCTCCCGGTGTGCAGGAAATCGCGTAACACGCGTACACACATACCGACCATCATTGATGCCAGATGCTTAGTAACTTCCCACACCGTTACGAGAGTGGGCGAAGGCTGGTTTGCATGCCAAGGTGGGCACTACTTCCTTCACTACATCTTAACTCCTGCTTTTCCTTCTGAAAATTAAGGCTACATGCTACATTAAATCACACAATAACCCTGGATGATACATATTTACATAAGACTGGCGAAATGAGCATGAACACAGTGTGACAATGAAAATGGTAAATACACATTTACAGAAGACCACAACAATATACTGGCAGGACAAAATGACAACAAAATAAACTCTTTATTATCACAACAATTAACAACGGTAACGACGTGAGCCATTAGCCCTTTGGCTCAGTATGTTGTATGGTTCCCTTTGATGTATCACTTCGCCAAGCTTAGTCCTGGCTACTCGTACTGGCAAACACTGGATACACTGCTCCCAGCGTGCCCTATGTTGCACTGGCACATGTCACACACTGTGAACTTGTTGTGCATCCTGCCCGTCAGCAGAGTGCGCATCCTACATGCAATTGCATATGTCACTCTGCCAGAAAAATGGTCTTATGGGAAGGGGAACATGGCACACGTCTACATGCAATTCGAATATCGTTATAAGTGAGTAAATGTAACATAAACTATAAACACCTGATGTAAACCTAAATATTCAACTTGAGCACTGAATTGATTGCATTTGGGCTCTATAACATCAGCCATATAGAAAATTCGAAATTAACTGAATAAAAAATGTAATCAAGAATAGCATGATTTCTAAACAAAAATAAAAGAAGTTAATACAATATTACGTCGGTTACATTTCTAACATAGTCAAGAATCGTATGAACGCTTATAATATACAATATCATGTCTCTTCTTTAACATAAATAACATCAAACACACAATCTCAAGCGCATCTGATATATCTGACATTATGTTGCATCATTAAAGTTTTTATTTTTTGCATGATAATAATATGTAATTTTCCAGATATTAATCATCAATCGTCAAACTTCACCAATTAGTGATATTAGAGGCTCTCGAAATCAAAACGTAGCAGTATAAAAATAACTACTGCTTGTTTTTGTTTAGATTATATTTATTACAAAATATCAACAACTATTCAGCGCGATAAAAACATTATTCATAACCGCTTATAAAAACAATAGTGCATGTAAAATCCTGTGCAAATTTTGCACCCATGTGTTCGTGAAGATCCTTTAACAAATTATTTCATTGGCCACTGTAGTGTGGGTAGTGGGGGTGAAATTGTTTGGCGAAAAGAATGCTGCCCAATTGCAATAGGTGTATTTAATTGCACCTGTGTTCATAGGTACTATTTAAGCAGAGTTTCATTTGCGCTGCGTTGCGCCGAAGCAAATGTTAGATACATAATTTCATTTAACTCCTGGTTCTAAAATTTTCTTTTATTTGTGTGCTCAGCTTATCAGAAACATGTGTGACAAAGTAGTCATTTCCGATCTCACAAAATATTAAAATAACGAACAATTGCTCAAAATGTAATAAGACTCTCAAGATAATTAATTTGTATAGAAGCTGTCTGAGCATGATTGCTGTTTTAAGTGAATGATCCACATTCAACTAATATAATGCATAGATATTTCATTTCTTTGTGCAGGGAACATTTCTGATGAATAAAGTTTAAATTTTGGCTGTGTCAGAATTGGCACTTTAGTTAACAAACAGGTCACTTGACCCAGATTAGACAACTTGACGTGACCGACGTACTCCTGCCTTAGACCGTGCACCACACTGTCACCTACACCCTCCACCAGTCACCTCTGCTCCATGTGTGGACGGTTTTTTGACAAAGCCAGTGACCCGCTTGTGTGCAAGCGTGCATTACTGTAGTGCAGTTTAGTGTAATATTTGTTTACATGATGTAAAATGACCATTTTGATATCTTTGAGTGTTAATAATAATTTATAGATTTAATGCTGAGTTCCCTAGTGCATTGGTAAGTCGTTGCTACCATCACATGTGCAGTGAAGTGTGATGCACCAAGTGCACTAGTGCATTGTATACGATTCTCGAAAGTCATGGCCTGTTTTAATATTTTATGTTTTATGGTTTATTATTCTTCAACCAGTGCCAAATTGGGGGAGTCCTGCAGCCCCCACTAGACCATGAATCTACTACAACATGAGAAGAAAACATGGTAACCAGTAAATGCCACACTTAGCTGTTTCCATCACACTCTCATCTTATTTCCTCGTGCTCACTGAGTTGGCACCCAGAACTGGATATTTACTTATAAAACTGCTCATTTTATTAATTTTCCTCTGGTACCCAAAACCTAGTTCCATCGATTATTATTGAATGTTTAACAGCAATTCTGATTGAGGAAGTAGTAAAGAGGAGGAATAGGATGAATGTGAAAGGTTCACCAAGTGTTGTAGGAATAATAACATTATTTTTTAATACAATTTGAAAATTTCAATTTTTTTTCCAATTTTGTGGGAGGGTAATAGAACTGTGTTATACCAAAATGGAAAGGTGAGGATAATGAATTGGAACACCTTATCACAATTACAATTAATAGTTTAATGAACATGTTATACAGGATGTTGTTGCCTCAAAATAAGACTTGTGAGGGAGGGTTGGGGGAATTGTTTTGAACGAAAGGCAAAATGGTTTTAATAATGAGGCTTGTATTTTTAAGAATATATCCATTTTACAACATATATTTAAAGAGAGAATAAGCAGGGGGTTGTATTTATTAAGATAGATGTTAAGAAGGTGATGGCGACAGCGACCCTCTAGTCTGTTTTCAGTTTGCCAGCCAGTTCGATGCAGCAGTCACCAAGGCTCTAGTAGGTGCTTACACGCACTGGTGCTGTCCATGCTGTGCTTCAATTATAATTCGAACACCATGCACTAGTGCGACTAGTGCAACTGTATAGATGCATGAGTAAAGCAGAGCCAAATTCTGTGTTACTTGGGCAGATAGGCCATTCAGTCACAAGTGCTGCACACACTCACACACACACACACACACATAGAAATATGGCGACAGGGTTGAATTGCATAAGATGGGGTCAAAAGGGTTTCTGAATTGTGGTGAGTCTGGAATAAAAGTGGTTGTGGAAAGGTGTTACCCAGGGTGCCAGGCATCATGCAGATGCTGATACCATGCTGTACGGTAGAACTGATTCTTTGCGTCTCGGGTCATGCGGCCAATGTACAAGGCAGAAGTCCTCCTGATGTATTGTTGACACATGGATGAACAATAGACTGTTGCGATGTGTTCTTTGCGGTAGACTATAAGCTGTCCATACACCCTAAATTACTGGTTTACGTAGTTACGTAACAGACATTAACATTTTGCACATTGAAATAACACTTATGAAATTTGGTGGAGTGTGTGAACCACGCCACTTAACTACTTACAGCTACCAAAATAAAACCACACTGGTCCTTTCACTTATGTATTTTACTTTGTTACTTAAACATGCCTCTAGGAGACAAGTTACAATGATGCAAGATGTAAACCTACTGGCCTCAGTGATACAGAACAAAATTGGTGCAAAATCTACATAATGTATTACATATGCTGACTTCAACAGCACCTTGGTGTCAGGCAAGTCCTGAGGTCATGCCAGCCAACACGTCATAGAGCACAGAAACACCACGGAGCAGCATTTGTGTCACTGAGCCAGTGCCATGTATGCGCCTGTTTATGTGTGGTAGGGCAAGGAAGCATAGAAAGTGTAAAGAGTGTATTTTCATGGTGATTTCAGATAGTAAAGGAAGTGTGAGTGAGTGTAGTGTGTTCAATATGTTTGTTTATTTTGTTAGTTATGGCTGCAATGTCATATATCAGTGTTCTGTTTAGGTTAAGATTATTATTTAGTCCAATGTCTTAAGTGTCACGTTAGTTTAATTTCGCATTACACATTAGTGCATACGTTGAGTTGTCACATGTTCTATTAATTCAGGTTGACGTGTGCCATGTGCTCCTAGCCCTAAGACCATTTGTCCAGTCGTGAAATGCAACTCGATCGCAGCAGAGCTGCATGATCTACAAACCGGCAAAGCTTGCGCCCATTCGCAGGAGCGACCAGGAGAACCGCACGTGCAAGGTCACGTCGGTGCAGAGCAGCCGGTTGGTTGCCATGGCGACCAGAGATGCCGCGATGTGGAGGAAAGTGAAATATACCCTAAATGGAAATGGTCGTCAGCAACTTGAGCATGAGATTCTAAGCATTAAAATCACTCTCATGCTCGCATCGTGAGCTGGCACCCTTCTCTGACAAATCAATGAACAACACCATTCCCATCCTCATCATTCAATCCCCTCATGGTTCAACTACTTCCGCAAATCTGTGCATTAAGCTTCCCAAGCAGCTAAACAAGACGGTTCCTGATTAAATGAAACTATGGATGAAAAAGATGTGGGCCAGCAGGGCGCGAAAAACCACGAGCGTGGATGTTTCAAGTCCAACCTCTCAGAACATGTGACTTGAACCACTGGGGTGGCACTGCCTGCATGCCAGCGTTGATGGGCAAGCAAGCTGTGGAGGAACTACTTGCTAACACAGCAACACATAAAACATACTCTGCATTTACCTTGCTTGCTGTACATGCTCACAAATATACACTGAAATGTAGACTCTGCAATAAACCCAACAACACTGGGTCAAATGAAATGAGGATGGAAACACATGAGAATGAAAACAACAAAACATACCAGAAACATACTTGCACTGGAATTAACTGGGTTTAAGTAGAGATAAAGGTTAATTTATTATATTATGTGTCCTTGTGCGAAGCTTATATGCCTTGAAAATACCCTTATAGAATAATGTGCATGAGTACTACTTCTTTGTATTCGTACACTACTCAGTCGCATGTGGCAGTGTAACCATACCGTTCCTTTTATACTGCACTGACTTCCATTGTTGCACTGCACTGCTCAACACCTGCAGGAGTGTTCTTGTCGTTGGCTCGTACACAGCTTGGTGCACTCAGTAGAGTGCATCTCCTAGTTGCACTTATATTAACCATTGCATCGGGCAAATGTTATGAGAGGGGAATGCTCACGTGTTAATCCAAAAAGAGCACCCAAATGCAATGTTAGTAAAAGTGTTTTAAAAGGGCAATGTAACGTCACACAAGGACACATGGATGTATCAAATATGCAAGAAACTACCTTACAGCCCTTGTGGGCCATTAAAAGTGCATTTTGAGTTTTTCTATGTTTTTCATTCTCACTGTTTCATCCCCACGTCATTTCACTCAGAGTTTTGCATATGTATTGAAGATGTTATGTTTGAGAGTATTTATTCCTGTATGTATTGACGGCGACTGTGCTGGAGCATTGGAGGGATGAAGGTGATTGGAATGGTACAAGGAATACAAGGAGAAATTTTCTGGTGGGAGCCAGCTCAGTGTAAATCATTAAGTAGTGAGGGATCGTGTGGTCGACGGCCTGGTGGCTTTCTCCCGAAGGTCCTACATCTCTCGAAGTTCTGGTGCAGATGGTGATGAACTGAATCCTGTAATGTGTTGTCTAGTGGGGGCTGTAGGCCTCCACCAAATGCTAACTCACTCCCGAGGGGTTTCTGGTAACCCATTGCCATTACTAAATTACATCATTTTTTACTCAATGATGCAGGTTAAATGGCCGAGATGTGGCTGGAGTAAATAAATGAATAGCATGCATAACTTCACATTATTTATTCACATAATATTCCCAATCTGAGCATTTATGTACAGGCGTCGTCATTGAAGTGGGTGACCACTTACACTGCAAAATAAGGCTCGAAGCCTACATGATAATTATGTTACAGTTATGCCCTCGGCCATGCACAAACAGACCGGGATTGTGGGGTGGCTCTTGCTCTGGGTGAATAAAACATACTGGTATTTAAATATCAAAACAGAATTAACAGTGAGTGGTGATGCAAAATATGAAGACCCAGAGCGGCATGACACGGTGACCACCAATGATCAACCAGTGAGAAAAACGAGACACTACTGACTAGAGGGCTAGTGCAGGGTTCCCTTGTTGTTTGACCTTCCCGTCAGAAATCATGTGAGTGTGATTGCATGATACATGATTACAATAAATGGGATGATGTGGTCATCTGCGGTGAAAATGTGATGAAACAAAATAAAATCCCTTTATGAATATAAAATATATACAAACAAAAATGTAAAAATGATAAATAAACTGTCCGTAGTGTGCAAGGTTGCCACTTAAACATAACCTAAATATTATTTTCAAATTTAAAGTGGATTTGGGCCTGCGGTATTAATCCTGCATAAAGCTTTTTACCTACACACATTAACTAACACTAGAAATCTATTTGGATTATTAATAATACACATATAAAAATAGGTGAATTTTTGTTATCATTAATACAGGTTATATGGCCATGTGTTCGGCAATGTTGCTGCCCTTGTTGGCTGGTATAAAACATGAGTATGATGTGTTATACATTAACGGATATGAAACACATGTACACGAGACATTTGTGTGCACAACATGACACTGAACCATCAATGGTCCGCATAAGTACCGGCAAGAATAATATTTAAATATTTTACAAACATTTCCCTCATACAATGGTGCAATTAGTTCACGAACTATAACAAACGTGTAGCAGTTGAAATATAAAAAAAAACATTAATGATGCTATGCAGAAAATTAATAAAGAACACATAATCTTGTATGTGTTATCTACAATACACTAAAATTTAAATACAACATAATGAAATGATCCATCACATGTGCACACATACTGCACTCATTTGTGTGTAGCACTGCAATCAGCGGGCGGTGGTTGGAACTCCAGGTGGTGGGTGATGAGTGGTCTGGAGAGATGCATGGCTGACGTCAGTACGATATCCGCAAGGTGAGTGTGAGTTATTTTGCCAAATGTTTAGTGTATCAAAAAAAAAACAGTGGCTTGCCTGTCTGCCAATGCCAGCATGCATGCCATGCTGCGAAGTTCGTCACCGTATAGTCTTGTGAGGGTGCGGACATGTGTTACCGAGCAGCAGTTTTCACATGCCTGGGTGGCTAGCAACTAACTTGTGCCAACCACTTC
The DNA here is from genome assembly GCA_029891345.1 of Dryococelus australis. Taxonomy (NCBI): domain Eukaryota; kingdom Metazoa; phylum Arthropoda; class Insecta; order Phasmatodea; family Phasmatidae; genus Dryococelus; species Dryococelus australis. The sequence continues at coordinate 108,042,696 of CM057003.1, forward strand.
ACAGCAATAGTTTAATTTTATTTCGGGACCATTTTAGTTTAGCTGCCCTGGGACTCTCCACTCCTCACCTTCTCCAGGACTTGAATCGCCTGGGGTGCGTAACTTTTCAAATGTGATCTTTTTTTGTCTTCGTGTCTTTTTGGTGACTGTGTAACGTTCGTCGACTGGTTGAAGTCAACACCTATATAAAGTTGTTTTCATTAGAATGCCAGTAATAATAAACCCAGTAAATTTACATAAATAGTGTTACTTCTTTCATTTGGATCGTCTTCATGCATTTGGCACGCAGTCCCCCACCTTCCTGCCAAAAGGGTCGCATGTATTTCAAGGTACTGTGAATTTTTTCAAGTGTAATGGTTTTCAACCGTTCGTAAATCTGTATGGGTGTGTGGTCTGCCATGAGAGTCTACCACATAGTTCGAGATTTTATATTAATTTCACCTGAAGAGCAGCATAGCAGCAGGCCGGAAAGATGCCGCATTTGGCTGTCGGCACACAGCTCTGAGTCAAGAGAGTCAGCTCTCTACAACAACTTGGTGTTCTCACTGAACAATACCTGGCGCCCAGGTACAGTATGATTCCAACACCTTATTTCGTGGTAAATAATTTTATCGCTTCTCAAAACCTAAGTTAACCCAATCTCACATGGCATCCTGCCATGAAATGTCGCCCAACATAGTAGTGAAATCCTTCTGCTAAATTATCCGAACTTCTGATGACCATAGAAAATTGCAGCCAAAATTTTGAATTTTATCAGAAAATTTTCAATTTCTACCAATGTTTTCCCACTAATTTCTACCACTACCCGTAACGAGGGAGCAATTAAAACAGCACATCCATGCAACAACAGCTTTGGGATGCCTGCAAGTTGCCAGGGAGGCAGCACATTGTCAGCAGGAAAAGTGCAGGGATGTTGGAGATTCGATGCTATTGTCAAGGAGGCAGGATAACGAGCAGGGAAGCGACCATCTTCGAGGGCGTGTGATATATCAGCTCACACCATTCCCCCTCCCTCCCCCTGTGCGCAACGGATAAAGACTTGGAGGGTGTGAGCGCCAGAGCTCACCTCCATCACTGCCATGTCAAAACAGCTGAGCTCCAATCGATCGCTGCACTGGTCACCACCCTCTGAAGATACATGTTGAAGAGACTGCCACATGAGGGGAGGGTATCCCCTCTCCAGCACACCCGCTTTTCCAAGACTCGTGTCTCCTGCAACGCACACGTAGTTTTGTTTACAAACAGACCATGGCTGGCCGTACACAAATTAGCATGCCATCATTTTTGTGTCCACATTGTTTACATTCACTACCACCAGAACTAATCTCGAAGAATGAACTTGTTACTAATTTCTGTTGCTTTAACTGTAAGCCCATCCTTACAACCAACCATGCAGCAAGCAACCTAACCATGACGAACCGCGAGTGTTACACCTACAACACAGACATTTCGGAGCACAAAACACTTAAAAATGTGCAGGACTCTCAACAACCAAACTGGTACAATGATTTGTTATGTGAAGGCCAGGGCACACTGCTACTGAGCTGCGTTAAGTAGAGTATGCAACACCACAGTGAATGCATAAATTCGAACGAAGACAAAACCATACAAGGACTTAGCTTCGAGTGAAGACAGTGCAATGAACACTTGGAACAATAGAATGCCACACCATACAACTGGGAGGGAATTTTTCACAGTTACAAAATGTCAATGCGTGTGATCGTATGGGATGTCAAATGGAAATTCTTTACATAAAACAACAGTACCACATGTGTGAGCTCATGGTACACCAGCAGTGCCAATCTGCCCAGGATAAATGAATGGTGCAAGGAGCGCATGTAATCTGTCGGGACTATGCAGTCGAGAAGGAGTATTCATGCACAAGAAAGTCAAATGAAATTCCCCCCCTTGGAGGCAACTGAAGAAATGATTGAAATAGAGAGAAGTGTAGGCACCGAAGAAAATGTGAAATGTGAAAACAGAGAAGATAAGACTGAATCAGAGAACATTTAAATTGATTCTGATCCTCGAAGGTGGCCAGAAATAATAAATGATTATGCCAGGACAACGCTCATTAGATAAGGTCCTCCTGAACACATTGACGAAATTGGAAACTGCCTTAGAGATAGAAACAATCGCCGATTTACCCATGTGCACTACACATGCTCACTGAGTAACCTCGAAAGAGCTGAAAGAAATTGGCTGGTTTATTCATGACGTAAGGATGCTGTCTTATGTTTCTGTTGTAAGTTATTTTCATCATCCAAAACAATACTTACAGTGGATGGTCTAAATGATTGGCACCATTTATCTGCTCACCTAGAGAGTCATGGTAGGTTAGCTATGCACCTAGGTTCTCACAAAAAGTGAATTCAACTATCAGTAGCATTGAAGACGACTTAAACTATAGCCAGACAGCATCAGAAGTTTCTAGACAACGAGGCGCAACATTGGAAAGATGTATTGAAATGCCTGATTGTTACTATCAAATTTTTGGCTCAGCAATGCCTCCCCTTAAGGGACTGTTCAGACAAGCTTTCCGAACATAATAATGGAAACTTTTTAAAACTTGTTCAACTGTTTGAACAGTTTGACACAGTCATGGCTGAACATCTAAAAAGAACAAGACTTACAGAAATGATTTCCAGAATGAAATCATTCATTTAATTGAATCACAAATAATAAACAAAATACTATCTATGTTGAAGTCTGCAAAATACTACAGCATTACTTTGGACTGTACTCTTGACATTTCTAAAACAGAACAAATTACCATTCTTGTGTGCTTCGGTCATGTTACATGCTCAGATGGAGCATGTGGTGTCAAAATATGCGAACATTTCCTTGGATTTGTTCCAGTTGCGGATGCTACGAGTTCCACT